>BKZX01033709.1:0-65110 GCA_014362285.1 Fagus crenata
GTGGTGGTGGTGGTGGAGGAGGTGAGAGATTTGAGGTGGTGGAGAGAAGGGTGGGAGCGTTTGAGAGTGAGAGCTCTGAGCATTTTGAGAATTTGATGAGAGTGAGTAAGTGGGGTTTAGCAGTGGTTCAAGGTAGTGACCAGTGTGAGAGGAATCTGTAATTAAAATGGTAATCACTATTTACCCCTTTTTTTTTTTTTTTTTCTTTTTTTTTTTAACACTAGCATGTTTATTTTTGTGTTTCGACCTAAATAATTTCATAGACATGTGTAATTTCTCATATGATATATGTTAGGTATTTAGTATCTTCAATGATCTTAGGTGGTCTCAAAGGATCTGTGGTAATAGGATATCGAACTCACAACCTACATTTTCTTAAGTACATATTAATATATTACGATTTATTATATCATTATGCTATCCTAAAGATTATTGTTAGCATTACTTTGTCTTTTTGGTTAATTTTTTGTAAATTATAATACTAAATAGTGTTTTTAAAGCTTTGAATTTCTAAATTTTTTTTTTTTTTTTTTTTCACAAAAAGTCTTCTAAAGTTCCTAAAAACTCTCTTTAGTACATTCGAGCTCCTAAATTTGCTTGTTCCATTTGACTTAATATTAATTTGGTATCAGCTTATTTATAGAAAGCTAAAATAAGAAATTCAAAATTAACTTATTTTCAAAAAAGTTAGTTTATTTGTTTTTTTATTACTAAAAGTCGAGACAAAATGTAGAAATAAGCAAAAAAAACAAAAAGTTACCAACGCTGTGTTCATATTTTTGCTTTTTGATATCAACTTATTTTCAATAACTTAAGGCTAATGATAATTCCACATTTTTAAGTGATATTTCGGCATCATTTGTTATCAAAATATCACTGTTTGGTGAGATTGCTACACCAACAGTGATATTTCCGTATCAAATGGTGCGGAAATATCACTGATCAGTGTGGAAATATTAGCTCTCTAACTTATTTATCGAAAACTGAGACAAAAATTCAAAATTAGCTTATTTAAAAAAATTCCAAATAGCTAATTTATTTGCTTACTTGTTAAAAGCTAAGACAAAAAAAAAAAAAAAAAAAAAAAAGACACATATGACACAAATATATTAAAGCTATTAAATTTTTTTTTAAGTGAACTTTATTGTTAATATGTTGCATAGACATGTTTGTTTTTATCAATCTGCTCTCCTCTGTCACTCTCATCCTTAATTAGAAGAAAGAAATTTCCGACCTTTTTGCTAGAAGTGTAGAAGGAAAAAGAAATGGACAATTCTTTCTTTTCTTCTTCTGCATCTTTTGTCCTCGAGGGAAGGTCACATTGTCAATTTATTGAGCCTTAAACGCGTGCATTTAGTATTTGTTTCCGTTTTGTGCCAAATATGTTGAGGATGGACTTATGTAAACGTGGCTTAACATTTAACAAGTAAATAAATCTCATGATAATCACTTTGCAAGCCAGACAGAGTGACTTTGATTATTATATTTTCCTCATTTTATAAGTTTTATAAGTGTTTTTTTCCTATTGTTCAGTGTACACAAAAGAAAAAGGTTGATTTGGTTTGGTCCTATTATAGAATATTTGCCCATTATGGAAAGAAAAAAAAAATGGGGGCACTTCACATATGGATAACATGCTGACATTGCTGAGAGTTTCTGCTGATATTTGGAAAATTTTGGTGTTCTCTTTTTGGTCATATAAGAATAAGAATTTATGCTAGTAACCTGTGTCAATGTGTCATATTTAGTACTGAACCATTTATTTTCAAAATAGATCTTAATGATTTTCCTTATTAAGCAAAAATCCAAGTCAACACAGCCTAGACAAAATAATCCAGTTCAAAAAAGATAAATTTCCTAATATCTCTTTGGTCACATTTATTGGATAGTGTTAAGAATCCATAATGTAACATAACAACATTGGAAATTTACATGATCCATGCCATATTGATCAACCCCTTGAGCCATGAATATGGTAAATTTCCTAGGTACAACTGTCAGCAACAAGATGATTATGCTATGGGATACTAGGAATTCTCTAATTCTATAGTAAGATCTTCAATATCCTCAGGTTCAGGTTCCTCCTCTGCTGATAAGAAAAGTTCATCGTCTGAATCATCAGGCTTCTCCATTGCAATAAGCTTTTCTTTCTCTGGTATAGATTCATCTTCATCATGTTCCTTTGTTACACTCTCTTCCTTGTCTACAAGAGGCATCTCTTTCTCCAAGGCATCATTCTTGTTATCTTTACCTTTTCTTGTACTCCAACTTGTGAGGACATTCTTTTGGTGCACAACTGAAAAAAGAAGAAGAAGAAGAAGATTTTATTAAGCAATATAAGTACTTGAAAATGTTAAGAGCTTTGTAGCTTAATTGGCGTTGTCTCTTCACTTTCTTGAGAAGAATTAGGATTCAAATCTTCTTTCCCTCAATCCGAATAAAAAAATAAAAATACTTGAAATTATTTGAAGATATGCATGCATAAATAAGAGAAACGAATTTAAAGAGAAATCGGCAATGACCACCCGTGTTCTTCGACTTGCCGCAGCCCATGACTCTCTCTCTCTCTCTCTAAGAGATAGACACACAACACAAGTGCACCCAAATAGGGATTGGAGCTTTTAAATAGAGGCTGGTTCTTGATATGATCAAAGATTTTCTTAGTAAATGATCAATGATATTGGAAGAATAAGATAATGTTACATGGTTTCCATGGCATTCTCAAGTCCAAATATGCAAGTTTATTGATTCATGCACACCTGGACGTGCTATGCACATGAAGAGTGATTGAACAGTTGGATTATAATTGTTAATATTAATTATACCTTCGAATATTAGCTATAAGGTAAAGGGAATAGTGATTTTATACCTTAGTTTTAATATTCTTGTTTTATTTTTTATTACATTTTGTATTTCTGGATGACATTGGGATATTAATGTTATTTATTTTATTTTTATATTGTTTGTAATTATTTTATTGGAGCTACATTTTGTGTTTAGTCTGAAATTTAATTATGACAGGATAATTTTGTTAAATTTTGATATTAAATCTCTTTTTTATTATACTTATTTGAAAATGACAGAAGCAAGGAAAAACTTCTGCCATTGTGGAGTCCTGGCTCCATAGACCATTAAGACACAGACACCCCATATCCACAAATCCTTCGTATATCTTATTTGTTCTCACTCCCCAATACCACCACCACCACCAGGGGCAAGCAGAAACAGTAAGTCACTCATATTACCAAGCCAAAAAATTCATCAAACACTACACTTGCTTCTTATATCTTCACCATCCTCTCTTCAAAACCCATCAGAGTCCCAAACCATCATCCACAATTTCCTTCTCTGATTCTCTCTCCCTCCAAGAACCTCATCTCCTCTCCCAAAAAAGAATCTTGTGAGATGAACATCATCCACAATTTCCTTCTCTGATTCTCTCCCTCCAAGAACCTCATCTCCTCTCCCAAAAAAGAATCTTATGAGACGGATTTATACAACGTTCCTCACACATTTGATGAGTCTCACACACCTACAAAACCCCACGTGTTGTAAAGAGGCATCGTATAAGCTTGCCTCATAAGATAATTTTTCCTTCTCCCCACTTCCACAACCTCATCCCCCTCTCCCCAACCCCTCCCTCCACCGCAATTTCCTCCTTAGACTTCTAAATCTGGAAGGTTTTTAGCACCAACTTTTGCATGATGAAATGAATCAAAATTTATTAGTATCATTTGGACAAAATTCATTGTATCATTTGAAATCTATGGTTGAGATTAAACAAAAGGTTCATAAAAATTATGACAGTGATATATGGGAATGTAATTACCAGGATTTTATGATGGATGCACCATAATTACTTAGGTTGAATCCAGGAAGTGGTGTTTAATCAAACATGTAATATAGAACATTTTAACAGTTTGAATTAAGCATGAGGGGTACTAAATATCTGTCAATGTAACTTTAGATCAGAGACAGAAAGCTATCGGCTTTCCAAGAGGAGGTACACAATACAACAAGGGGTTATTCTGTACAGAAAGCTAGTATCTAAATAAGATTAACAACTCAACCACACCAATTTGATAGGATTTGCTGTTTTCTTCTTAGAGTAGCTAAACTATGACATATACTGCCTTGATGTCCATCTCTCTTCATACCTCCCAAATGAGTAGGCCATGGAAGGCACTTCAGTCAAGTGTGAAGGGTCTGGTTCAATGCCATAGTCTGTAAGTGGTCTATGCTCGAGAACATCATCATGGTTTTTAACAAATTCAGGAATCTCGATCTCTGCCTTCTTGATATCCTCCCAAAGGTACTGCAGGCGGCTCACATACTTGATTTTCCAATATAAGCTGCAAAGAAAAAGAGAGAATATAGAACAAAAATGCACCCAAAACCATATTGTGACAACATAAATCAACTGAGA
This sequence comes from Fagus crenata, assembly GCA_014362285.1. Classification (NCBI taxonomy): domain Eukaryota; kingdom Viridiplantae; phylum Streptophyta; class Magnoliopsida; order Fagales; family Fagaceae; genus Fagus; species Fagus crenata. The sequence continues at coordinate 4,427 of BKZX01033709.1, forward strand.
AAATTATCAATAAATCACTGATGGGCATAGCTCAGACTCAGATACAATTGGAAAACGACATTGACATGTATTGAATAGAAAGGAAGAGAAGGAGAAAGTGGCCAGGGAACCATACATGTTTGATTTTATTTCATATTAATTTAGAACTAGAAATTCAAAGGCCATAGCAACACCAAACTTATTTCTTCATAATTCACATGTCCAAACCAGGAAGCAATTCATATGTTGACTACATCCTAAAGTTTTAGTCTAAGGCTTAATATGTATTTCAAATCAATTTCAAGTAAAATGGATTCTGGTAGTCTTTTGAATGATTTCTAATGGCCTAGTCATATGGCCCCCAGAATTACTTTTCATATCCTATTGTCACCAACTGCAGCTCACCCAACTTTCTAGGAATGTTGCCTTACAAAACTATATCAGCATTGTTGTATAGTTTGCAGTTCTTTGATAGAATAAAATAAATGAATAAACATTAAATGATAAATTTAAAATTTCAGAGAACTTTGTAAGGATAAACCAGGAGAAATGTCTATCTTAGAACATACTTTTCTCCATATTTCTTACATGAGACTTTTTTTTTACTTTAACAAACTTGGCTACAGAATAAGACCATGGCAACACTGATGCCCAGGCTTCATGCAAGTCCAGAATGGTCTTATATCAACAAGCATATTGCATACTTAAGTCTAATGGTCATCAGAAGTCAAGTTGTCAACATTCTTAATCATTTTAAACACACCCTACTGTAAATCTAAATATAAAGCAGAATTCTTTGGATAAGTTTATCAAATTGTTTCAATTAACTTATAAAACAAGGTTGTGTTCCAAATCTGGATTTTCTAATTTTATGCTATCCCTTTTGGCAAATTATTTTTTACTATTCCTAGATAAACAAAACCACTCACCCTCCACTTAGGAAGAATCTGCCAAGAGTGGCAAAAACAAGCCTTGAGCGAAGCCCAGGGTGAATAAAGTATACAATTTGAAGCCTGTCCTTGATGTTTGAGGGAAGTTCTTCATAAATCCACCTCAAGATAGTTATTCCGGGGGAGTTGTCCTCCTTTTGCACAGTACTGTGCATGTAAACAATGCAGAATGGCCCTTCTGGCAGTTCACTGCATATTTTGTGGAAAATATACCTCTTCAGCCGCTCCCCATTCACAACCAAAGCTGCTTTCATAAAAAAAAAAAAAAAAGGCATCTCATAAGGGTATCAAAATAATCAACATATGTCATTTAGATAAGGTTATCCAAGAGCAGAAGAAGATAAAACTTGCTCAAATAAGGAAAATTTAAGTAATAAAACTTTTAAGAGAAACAAGAGATACTCTAATACATCTTTCAGCATACAATTGATTTTATGAACAACAAAAAGCCTTCAATGATCCGACGTGCACCACCACAAAACATCTACAACACTCTGCCTCACTGTGTTTGTAATCATTAACAAAATCATTTTAGGTGATAAATTAGTGTTATTAAGGAATAAAAACTAAAGCTACAGAGAAATAAAGTAGACATGCGGGGCTAGTAAACATTAATAACCAGAAGATATCCATAAGTATGGTTTCTCTAACTTCAATGCAATATGTACAAAGAAGAAGTTGAAGAGGTTGCAGCTCATATGATTAGAAACAATACATAAACAGGAAACTTGCATCCAGAGTATTGTATGACAATGGGAACAAATTATAAATTTTTTTTTTTTTTGATAAATAGAAACAAATTATAAAAATATCAGAATAAGATGACTATAAGGGCCAACATGCATAGAATGTTGATTATTTAAGATACAACAAGCGTTTAAACATAAGCACTGGTGAAATGAGAATGATGAGAAAAATAAGCAGTGACACAACAAATTATTGAATAAGAATAATTGCTTTTGTGAGATGTGGGAGCTGGGGGGTAAAATCAGTTGGAAACAAAATGGTAATAAAGAAGAACATATATCATCAAGAATATAGACTGCAACAGTGAGGAGGTGTTATGGGTTCAAGGTGAAGAATTTAAAAGAAATTATATGGAAACAAAGTGATCAAAACAAAAAAGAAAAGAATAACAAAGAATGAGGTGTAGAGGATAGATTCCATAGCTTACGATTTATCAAGAAAACATGGCTCTAGATAGTTTTTTAGAATGAGATGAAATCATACAGCTGCACCCAAGATAGTTTTTTTGAATGAAAAGAATTCATACAGCTGCCCCCATGTAGTTCAGAACTTATTAGTTTACTCAACTTGTATTTTTTATATTGTAGAAACATCAAATAATCATTTCCATGCATACTTAAAGAAGAGTAGTTTTCAGTTACCAACTTCAGCCATTAAGACAATTAACAGAACAAATCATGACAAAGTTTTCAACATTATCAAGAGAACGCTGGGTGCTCTCTCAAGTCCTTCGCTATTGTTTAGAGTTTCCCATAAGCTATGACCATAAGTTTAGAAAGTTTCAACATTGAACCTGTCAAACATATTGTTTGTGTCCTTGGAATATGAAGAACTTAATAAAAATCACACAAATGCAACAAAAGAAAAGGCTCTTCAAATCAAAATTAGTCAGCTTCCACAAAAGACCACATAGAATCCATTTCACTAACTAACTAATAATTCAGATAAAATCAGACAAACCCCTTGATTAATTAATCAGAACTCATGCAAACATAATCTATCTTCCATAAACAACATGAAAACAAAACTAACCCAGATGCCAAAATAACCTAAAATTTACTCACAGCATCACTTAAATTCGAACCAAATTACCAAAAAAAAAAAAATATTTTTTTTCAAAACCAACAAAAACCCAGATATCAAACCAACACAAATTGCTTAAAACCACTAAAAACAATAACAATAACCCATCAATCATGATATAAAACCAAAAAAATCCACATATTAAACAAAACCCAGATAACAAAAACACAAAACGAAGTGAATAGTTCTGATTGTTTACCGGGAAAGTACTTTCCCACAACACGGAAAATGCGGTTGCCTTGTTTGTCTGAGCCTTGGAGGTGAAAGAACTGGAGGAGATCGAGATCGGAGAAGTCTTCGTCGGGAGAGAGGTACTGATCAGAGCAGTCGTGCCAGTTCTCTTGCTCTTCTTCTTCTCCGTAAGACAAGAAGGGACGGCCATCTACGCCGAGATCCGAAGCCAGGACCAGCACCGAGAAATCGTCCGATGAGTCTGCTGCCATCTCTGGTTTTGTTTGTTTTACTGTCTCGCTTTTTTCGCGTACTTCGTTTTCGGAAGGATAAGACGTCGTACCGTACGTGGGAATTGCACGTGTGATTACAGGGTTGGCTGAACAAACTGCAAAGGATTTGTCCAAATATATATAGCGACGGAAATGGCGATTGGCCGCAACAAAGTCTTTAGTTTTGAAGAGGATTGAGATTTGTATCCTCAAAACCAAAAGTAATTTTTCATCATCACGGTCTACTGCACTTTTTAAAAGAATTTTAATATATTTAAACTGACAAATGAGATAAAAAGTTATTTTTCACAAAATTTCAATTTTTCGTCTTATCTATTGAAAAGTATTACACTCAATATCAATCCTAAAATAAATAAAGCTTTTGACGCCTATCGTATCCTAAAAATAAAATTGAATAATTTGTTAGTAATTGTGATGGATCCAAAGTAGTCTCTTATTTTTTGTTTTATGTTAAGTTGTGGTGAACTGACATCTCATCTTATTTTAAAAATATTACAGAATTTGAGATGTTCATAATATAAAGACAATTAGAGATGGATAATGTTGTGGAATTAGGAACTAGCTCACCACATTTCATGAGAGGCCACTCACAACGGACTTGTCCTCGAAGATGCAAAATTGTTACTACCAAACTTCTAGTGATACAAGTTGTCTCATACTCGTCGTAGTGGCAACGCCGTTGTCCATGCCCTAGCTCGCCGAGCTTTAGATATTAATAGTCTTTGGTTTGGATGGAGAAAGTTCCTCCTGAATCTTGATATTGTCCATGTTTTATTGAATGACTTTTCTGCTATTTATTTTAATGAAGCATTTGCTCTTTTCCTTAAGAAAAAAAATAAAAAATAAAAATAAAACTCACCACATTCAAAATATGTTTTCAAAAAGGTAAAATTGGTTTTGAAAATATTTTTTAAAAGCATGATCTTTATATATATTTAAAACTATGTTTATTTAAGTTATTAAAAATTGGATTTAAAAATCTGAAACAATAAAATAGAACCTATCCGGCAAAACTTCTTAACACTTTATTTTATGTCATTCCTCACATAGCAAATCCTTCACCACATATCCAACCAAGTGCTTATATTTACAGTGAGGTACCCCATCCTTGAATCATGTTTAAAATATTATCCACTTTTTGTATGTTCCACTCTTTTCTAACTCAAGCTAAGATAACCCTGTTTACCTCTTGCTCTACAAATCCCACAATTACTTAAAGTTCATTATAGGTAGCTCGAACATATGGTTATGCTACATTGTTATGAGATTCTTGATGATCATATTAACTCGGTCAGTCGGATGATTGATCATCTTGGTAGCCTACTCTCTCCAACAAATGAGGTACTCGGAGAATGTTTCATTGGACTTCCTGCTTGGTAGTCTCAAAATCTCTCAAAGTCACATCAATCATCGTATTGTAGGAGTATTGCTTCACAAAGGTCTCAAGTCTCAACAAGGTCTCCCGATAAGTGCTTGGCAAAGGCATCTTAAGATTCACCTTGCTTCAGGACAAGCTTGAGAATTTTATTGGAGACATAACGCCATAGTTTCTTACCTTTGAGAAATACACCCATGTTTTGGGCCCACACATTATATTTGGGCTCATCCCAATGATGGTAATGGGATGAGTACACCATTGGATTAGGTCATGAGAAAAAGGGTTTTTTTTTTTTTTTGGTGTAAAAAATCACTTTTTGTCTGGGTATTTTATGGGATGTTTTCATTTTAGTTATTCTATTTTCTCTTATTTCATTTTTCATCCTTGATTTTGTTGAATCTCTTTGATTTTTGTCATTATCGTCATTGCACTAATGGAATTAGATGACATGGCTAATAGATTGCTAACATAGTAAGGATAAAGTGAAAAAATAAAAAATAAAAAATAAAAAATAAAAAAATAAATACAAGGATTAAAATGAAAACAACTCGTAAATGTAAGGATGAAAAGTGATTCCCCCCTTCCCCCCCACCTCCCTCTTTTATTTCTTTATTTATGGGCTAGAAATTAGCTGTGGTGAGAAGCAATTTGAAATGGTGAGTTAGATCCTCCAATATTGATCAAAATCTAATTAAGTCGCTAATTAGATGCAGTAGTCAATAGATTGCATCGTGACACTAGGTTGATATATCAAGTCAGGATCAGCATGGGTACTGTATCAATTTAAACACAACATAGAGTTAACGAGATGTTGATGTAACCATTGACGTGGCAGAGGCATATCTAGATGCTGATGTGGCAGCTTACATGGCGGCTAACATGGCACTACTGAAGTAACAAAGGATATCACTTGCAATGGGATGGAATCCCAACCATGTAAAAGAGGTGGCCTAATAAATATGAGACATCTCAATTAAAATATACCACCTAAGCAATTAAAAGATAACTCAGGAATTACAATTCAAACTAAACAAAATACGTCTTACATTTTCCTTGTAACCAAACAAGCATAGATCTCCCACCACTCCAGCCACTGCTGTTCTCTATGCCTCCACCTTTTTGGCGACGACTAATGAAAGTTTGGCCTTGGAGAGGAACTTGAAGAAGGCGTGAATGGTGGCGCAAGTGTGGTTGAACCTGTGTTGGTGTGGCCTAAAAGTGATTGGTGTGGGGTTGTCGGCAAAGTGCTCTTAGAACTCGTGCAGGTAGTCAGGGGCTCCAACATTGCCGGTGGAGGAGGATACGACGTGTCCTTTAGGAAGGAATGTACAAATCTAGTCCGTTGGATCTCATTGCTCACATATATGCTTCAGGAGATCAGGGACTTCAAACTCAGAGGCTCCGTCGTTGGATTCATCGATTTCATTTGGTGCTGCTTCATCGTGGTCGTCCAATTTGGTGGTGGCCCTCCAAGTTACCGAAAAACATTGCGGTCCTTGAACTAGTCCTTGACGAAGGGGATCAAAAGGTCCTACATCAGCCTCGCAGCCCAGGTTCCACCACACTCGCATTGCCTTCTATGCCATGTTCAAGATCTGGGCTGGAATGGTTGCCAGGGAGGTGGAGGCATAGAGAACGACGATGGCTGGAGTGGTGGGAGATTTGGGCTTGTTTGGGTACAAGGAGAATATAAGATGTATTTTGTTTAGTTAGAATTGTAATTACTGAGTTGTTTTTAAATTGCTTAAATAATATATTTTAATTAAGATGTATTATTTTTATTGGGTTACATTTTTAACATTTTTGGGAATGCATATTTACCCAGTACAAATGATATGCTCCCGTAACAAAGCTATTGATGTGGCCTTAGGGCTATCGTGGAATTATCACATGTTGACATGTGGTGTGACATGTGGGTCCGATTTGATACAAGCGGGTGGTCGCAAGTGGCTCTATATCATCGACGTGTAAGGGCGTGTGATCTTTGATGGAAACATGTGGTGCGCATAAAAGGACATACAAAATTGTAAATAATTCTAGTGGTGCGTGACCCTCAGATTTGTACTTTTGTTTGGACTGACGAGCCAATATATGTAGAATTGATTTGCTGATAAGTTTAGGCAAAGAAGGATCAATGGTGGTGTGTAATGGATTGAAAAGATTCTGCTTTGTCGAATACGAAACGGAATAAAAACTTGTTTGGTGTGTTACTTGGATAGAGAAAGGATAGCAACATAAGTTTGATGGAGGAGACTCAACACAAAGGAAATATGAGACTATTAGAAGCCACACGAACATGACTTTTGCACCATGTTGAAAAAAAAGGAACCGAAAAAGAATAAAGTTTCTGAATAAAGTTTCTCTATTTTCCATGTAAATTGTCTCTACATCATAGATTGACATATATATAAGATAGTTGACCTATAGGGCTCTTAATTACGCTTAAATCAGTAACAGTTGATATGCCTTAATTCAAACCATATTCAACGAACTTACAAAAAAAAAAAAACCAAAAAAGGAAAGAACCCAAATTGAAATCTCATTGTTTGAAACAAAAAAACTACGGCCACGACAAAAAACATAATAATTTCATAAAAAAACCAATTTATTTCTCAAAATTAAAAAGAAAAAAATTGAAATCAAAGATTATGATAGCCATGTTTATGAGAAATTATTCATTTTTCTCATTATATTTATACGTAATTTTCTTAACCAATACAAATAAGTGATAATAAATTTGAATAATTATGTATTTCCTTAAATTTATGAATATGAATTGAGGTGATAAATAAATTGTGGGTTGTGAATTTTTTTTTTTAAATTTTTAATTTTTAATTTTTTTTTTAATGTAGATTTAGATTTGTCTGTTTGAGATTTAGCCACCTCTATCATAGCAACACTCCCAAATCCCACCATTAATCCATTATTATTTATTTATTTTTCCCAGCCAGATAAATCTTTCTATTAATTTGGAATTCATGTAGACCCACTTCAGTTTGTCGTTGAGGACAGGCCACACATGCTTTACCATCACCAAATCTCTTGTAGAGTCCCTTTGCTTCTGTGACTCTGAGTTTGGGCTTCGAACTCCAAAATGCTTTTTTTATTTCCTCTCTCAGTTATCTCTCTCTCTCAAGGTAAGTCATCTGCTCTGTGCTCTATGTTTGTTCTGATATATGGACTCAATTATTGCATTTCTTCATAGAAGTTCTTGTGTTTTGTATAACCAGAAACTCTGTAAAGTTCGAGACCCTTTTCAGTTTCTCCCAGTTTTGCTTTCCTTATTGCTTTGAGTCTTGTAACTATTTGGTATTGATTTGAGTTTCACTGTAAACTACTCCATGTTTGTGTAATTTCAAAACCCCGGTTTGATTTTACTTGGAATAGAGAATTTGGATTTGTGATATTCCTTGGACCCAGATTATCCTTTCAGGATTTTGTGCTGACCCAGTTAAGATTTTGAGGAGATATCTTAAACCCTTATTGGAATTTCATGGATACTTTACTTAAAACACCTAACAAGCTTGAATTTTTTAACCCACTTCATGGGTTTTCCGAAAAAGTGAGTAATTCAAGCTCTTCAAAGCTTCAAAACCAGGAGTTAAGATTTGGTTCCAAGAGGTCTCACATGAGATGGGGTAGGAGTGGTTGTGTTAAGGCTAGTAGTAGTGCTCTGTTAGAGCTTGTTCCGGAAACTAAAAAGGAGAGTCTTGACTTTGAGCTTCCTTTGTATGACCCATCAAAGGGCCTTGTGGTGGACCTAGCAGTTGTGGGGGGTGGCCCTGCTGGGCTAGCGGTTGCACAGCAAGTTTCGGAGGCGGGGCTTTCAGTTTGCGCCATTGATCCGTCTCCCAAATTGATTTGGCCCAATAATTATGGTGTTTGGGTGGATGAATTTGAGGCCATGGACTTGCTTGATTGCCTTGACACTACCTGGTCTGGAGCTGTTGTGTTCGTTGATGATCAATCAAAGAAGAAGGACCTTGATAGACCCTACGGAAGGGTTAATAGGAAGCAGCTGAAGTCGAAAATGCTGCAAAAATGCATAACAAACGGTGTCAAGTTTCACCAAGCTAAAGTTATTAAGGTTATCCACGAGGAGTTTAAATCTTTGTTGATTTGCAATGATGGTGTCACTGTTCAGGCTTCCGTGGTTCTTGATGCGACTGGCTTTTCTAGATGCCTTGTTCAGTATGATAAGCCCTATAATCCTGGTTACCAAGTGGCCTATGGGATTTTGGCTGAGGTTGAAGAACACCCATTTGATGTAGATAAAATGGTTTTCATGGACTGGAGAGATTCACATCTGAACAACAATGTGGAGCTGAAAGAGAGAAATAGTAGGATTCCCACTTTTCTATATGCAATGCCCTTTTCCTCTGATAGGATATTTCTTGAAGAAACTTCCCTGGTTGCTCGACCTGGATTGCCTATGGAAGATATCCAGGAAAGAATGGTGGCTAGATTAAGGCACCTGGGCATAAAAGTGAAAAGCATTGAAGAGGACGAGCGTTGTGTCATTCCAATGGGTGGGCCCCTTCCCGTGCTCCCCCAAAGAGTTGTTGGAATTGGTGGTACTGCTGGGATGGTGCACCCCTCAACTGGCTATATGGTAGCAAGGACTTTAGCAGCGGCTCCAATTGTAGCAAATGCCATAGTTCGGTATCTTGGTTCTCATGAAGGGCTTTCAGGAAATGACTTGTCTGCTGAAGTTTGGAAAGATTTATGGCCCATACAAAGGAGGAGACAAAGGGAGTTCTTCTGTTTTGGTATGGATATTCTCCTCAAGCTTGATTTACCAGGTACAAGGAGGTTTTTTGATGCATTTTTTGATCTAGAACCTCACTATTGGCATGGATTCTTGTCATCTCGACTGTTTCTTCCTGAGCTTATAGTTTTTGGGCTTTCACTATTCTCTCATGCTTCTAATGTGTCTAGAATAGAGATTATGGCAAAGGGAACTGTTCCTTTGGCAAACATGATCAAGAACTTGATAAAGGACAGTAATTAAGATTATTGGGTATCGGATATCCACCTGTTTTATGCTAATTGTGTTGATGTTGCGGCTCCTTAAAGTTTACTTGCTTATAATTGTCTATACAGTAAATATTATGACTGCTGCTATGCCATTACTTATCTCATATGCATATCTTAGCTTGCGGTGATTCCTTGTGGCAGAGGAGTACTTAAATGTCTGTTTGTAGTTTAGTGTATCCATACATGTGAGAAAATATCGTTTATGTTTGATGTATTCAAATCAATTGAGATTATTTTCAATTTTATTTTATTTTTTGGCTACTCATTTTGTTTGATAAGAGTAAGACTTCTGTCATACGGTTTGAAACCTGTCAGATTATTTTAGTAATAGCATTGGAATCAAGTCAATAAATTTATATGTTTTTGCACTTCTTCCTCTTCTTTTGTTTTGCCTCTTTTTTTCCTGAAAAGTCCACCTGCTCCTCTGTTTCTTGGCTTCTATATTACTGCAGAGGGTTCTATTCCTTTGGTAGACATGATGAACAGAATAGTTCAACTATACAAGATAAGAGAGATGACCAGAGTCTGTTCTTTTATGTTTAATTTTCACTTGGAGTTGCTTTCTAAGTTGCCTATAAATATCAATATAAATATTGAATTCATTTACAAGGAGACCTGTGCTTCCTTTCCTTTTACCTGCACTTAGTGGCTTTGATGTACTTGCTAGTTAGTTTCCAAAGAAAATATATGCAGTTGATGAAGTATGAATGCAGATAAAATTAAAAGCCATTAAATCATTTAAGCAAACATCTCAAAATAAGATAGTCCAAAAATCTGCATAATTGAACTTGGGGGGATAGTGTGGCAACGGATCATATCACTTGCAATGTTTTAAGGTGCAATTCGTGCAATGTGATTTAATTGGCCCAATTAGAGTTTGTCAAATCAATTAAAAATCCAACTTAGCTCCACCTCACCCGATGGAACCAAATAATCTCTCTTCATTAACTCACAAATAAGTGATAGTTGAGTCACTTTCTCTGCCCATTGTTGGTCGAGCACAAAGTTGGGGATGACAGACATATCTAGATAGATCAGTGGTCGATCTAAGGAATCTCACATTGCTTAGATGTGAGAATTGGTGTTTGGTTCTCTTGTATGAATAGTACATCTCATAATACATTGTAATACACCAAAAATACATAAAAAAAAGGATGTTGTCGTTTAAGGCTTTCATCTGTGGATGTAGGACATAGTGCCGAAACACGTAATCTTGATTCTATTCTCTTTAAATCTTTATATTTACTCTTGATATCTTTGTATTTATATTTGCATCCTAAATTTCTACATGGTATCAAAGCCATTTAAGAACAAATGTTCATTGATTCTTGGTCTCCAAGCCTCAAATAGTAGTTGCTCATCACTGTGCAACTCCTCCCATCGCTGTTTAAACTACTTCTACATCAAAATGATATGCTTGGTTTTTCCCCAAATTGATCACACATATTAGTCGCTTGTGTCAAGATCGGAAAAACCCCACTTTTCCGAGTAGATTCTGAGCCTCCACGCACGAACAAAAGCTTCGACAATTCCTCCCACATGCCCCACACACCGCCACATCACCCAAAGATTCAAAACTACTATATTCGAGGACCGATTCATACAACGGACCCCACATATCAACAGTTTGACCACCGATCTATTGAACCACGGTGAAATCACAATCATTCCATCCAACCCTGCTACCCTGCACATTTAAATTGCCAATTATGTTCTTATATTGTCAATTTATATTTATTTCTTAAAAATTAGTAAATTTGGGTCAAAATTGTCAATTTATAGGACCACCTCCCCCACCTCTCCCTCCAAACTTCCAAACATATAATTAGTATTTTAGAACTTTTGGAACCTCTGCTTTTAAGAATTGATCATGCATTTATCCTGAAAAACATGAGAAATGAAATTGCATAAGAAAAAAGCGAGTAAATAGCAAAATTTTAGGAATATAGAGATAATGTGCCGATCGGTATACAAAAGGCCTTGATATTTGATAAGCACTTTGACTTGTGATCTCTAATTTTCTATTTTTTTGTCCTATTCAATTTTGCTCCCAATTTGACATTTTTAAGGGATAGTTGCACGATTTTTATCAGAATTAGTCCATCATCTGTTTAGGGTATCCAAAAAGGGATTAGATTTCTAATTATAAAATTAATTATTCATCTAAGAAGAACAAATAATAAATTTAATAATTGTAAATTACTAATTACGTTGTTATCACATGTATTCATGTTTATATCTTTTTCTTGATTTTGACCAATCTATACAATATCTAAGAGGCAAGGCAAGGCTTGCAATAAATTTTGCAAAGCTCTTGTTAAGCCACGTCATTAGCCTTCCTCCATAAGCAATTTGGAAAATTATTTAATATACTCACAAAACATAAATAAATGTGTACTATCTCCTCTTACATGAATGTTGAGTCCCATCATGAATTTAATAAGTGAGACCTGCCATTCATGTAAGAGGAGAGAGTACGCTTTTATTGTACTCGAAAAGTACTAAATAATCACTCAAGCAATTTTTGGTTATTCCATACCATTCCTTTTATTGCCTCTTAACTTCTCCTCTATATACCTTTTTGAATTCTACCATTTTACTGTCTTACATTTCTGATTTTAATATCTATAGACTGTATACATACCCTTCTTTATACCTTTTTAAATTCTACTGTTTTACTTTGTTTTACCCTTCCCTAATTTTTATATCTATATGCATATAGATTTCATACATCTATATAATAAAGGAGGCTTTACAATAAATTCACAAGTAATTTAAGATAAAATTATTCTATACTCTCGGAACACAAATAAATGACTATTCCTCTTCTCACATGAATGGTAAATTTTACCATAAATTTAACAATAAAGCTATGGATACGACATTTTCACAACAATATTGAAGTGTCAAGCTGTAAATGAGAAATAATTAAAAGATGTAAGTGGTGATTCCAAATGAGAACTAATAACAACCTGCCAACTCATTATTGTTGTGAAATTATTGTGTTTGTAGCATTGCTCTAAATCTAATTAGTGAAACTTACCATTCATGTGAGAGGAGGGAGTATGCATTTATTGTACTTTGGAAATACTGAATAATTTTTGCTCTTACATTCTATTCCCTTTATGGCCTTTTATATTTTCCAATTTGGTTTTTCTCCCTCCACCAAGCCCTTTATGCCTTTTTTAAATTCTCTCATTTATGCCTTCTTAATTTCTACGGTTTTACTTTGTATATCTATATACATATACATCAAACCCTTTATGCCTTCTTTATTTTTACGGTTTCTCTTACCATTTTTACGGTTTTGGTTTTACTTTGTATCACTTATTCCTAATTTTTATATCTACGAGTGATTATTCAGTAGTCCAGGATTACAAATAAATGCACAGTTCCCCTCTTACATGAATGGTGGGTCTCACTAGTTAAATTCTTGGTAGGACCTACCATTCTGTGAGAAGGAAGACTACGCATTTATTTATAGTTCACGACTATTAAATAATTTTCCTTATATCTACATACATATACATCTATATAATAATTGAGACTTTGCAATAAATTTACTAGTTATTTAAGGTTATTCTATTCCATTCCCTTTATTGTGCTTGATTGTGATTTGTTTTGAAATTCTTTTCTTAATTGAATGGTTTAATGTTTATACAATTTTTGGCTTCACTCTTTAATGCGTTACCCCTCTTCAGGATTAAGATCCTCTAGAGTTCATAAGGTACTCTATCACATAAAGTTCTCTAAATTTTGATCATTCATTTTTAAATAAAAAGTTAAGATGATGACATGTCATTAATTCACTAACATAACCATAAAATAATAATTTCCAAAACAAATTAAAAGTCTCTCATGCTAACTCCATCTGTTAAATCAAAATAAATCCCAAATCCTTCCGTTAATTCCTTCAATCCTCACGGTGAATCTCAAGAGCAATGTCCACTGGGAAAATAAAAATCTATGCCCACTAGACCCACGCCTGACGTATAACCACCCACACCGACTCTCGCCCAATAAAAACCCATACCCACTGGCCACCGAGAACCACCCACGCCTACTGAGAACAGCCATCGCTTGACTAGATCAAGCCCAACACAATGCAAAGAAGAAAGATCATAGATATTAAAAGAGAGAACACAGAGACTAGAAGAGAGAGAGAGAGAGAGAGAGAGTGCGAGAAAGAGGGGATTAAAAAAAAAAAAAAAAGGCTGCACAGGTCTTGTATATAAAGAATCGGATAAACAAACAGCTACCTACGGTGGGCGTGGAAATTTTCTTTTTATTTTTTATTTTATTTTATTTTTTCGGTGAACTTTGCTCCCGTGGGGGATTGGAGGAATTAAAAGAAGGGTTTATTTTGATTTAACGGATGGAGTTTACGTGAGAGAGTTTTAGTTTGTTTTGGAAACTATTATTATAGTTATGTTAGTGGATTGATGACATAACATCATCTTAACCTTTTATTTTAAAATGAATGGTCAAGATTTAAAGAACTCTATGTGATAGAATACCTTAAGAATTTTAGAGGATCGTGATCCCCCCTTCATTTCTGTTGTTTCTCCTTCCATTAAACCCTTTATGCATTTTTAAATTCTCTCTTTCATGCCTTTTAAATTCTACTGTTGTACTTCTTATAAAAAAATAAAAATAAAATTCTACCGTTTTACTTTGTTCAACCTTTCCTCTCATTTTTCCACTTTTCTTCTCTCTCATTATTTTTCACCCCATTCTCTTCCACCTAATTCTCAATATAAATTTGTTGTTATTCCTACCTCTCTCTCCCATTCATAAAGGGTTCCCCCCACCCACGTCCCAAAAAAAAAAAAAAAAAAAATTAGCACTCTCTCCATTTCTTTGATTTTATTTCTCTTGTAGTGATTTTTTTTAATTGTATCTATCACTTATTTTATTCTCTAATGAATCTTTTGTTACCAATTGTTTCTATTTCAATATAGCATACTTTAAGCAGATATAAAGGGTAATGCTAAAGTTTACCCTTGATTTTTGTTTCTATTATTTTTTTTGTTCAAGGTGGACGATTTTTTTGCTCAAGGTGGAAGATCTATTGCCAAGACATCAATGTATTACTTTTTGGTGTAAGTGAGATCAAATGCAAGACTCTTATTTAACAACAAGATACTTGACCAGTTGAGCTAACTGAAACCCACAGTTAAGGAACACTTATAAGATAGACTTGAGCATACATCATACATCATAAATGTTAAATTGATTTTAATTGGTCCTTGGATAGAATATAATTTTAAATTTCACTAATCGGAGACCCGCACGATGTGTAAAACTTTTCTATTATATAAAATTATTATTCTTCCTTCCAATTATTGTCATTTAGCTTTAATTGGAACACAAAATAAGGTCTTTTGTCTCATTGGGTGAGACTAAATTTCATTCAATTAATTATATAGGGAATATGATTTAGTATAAGAATGCTGAAAAATAAGTAAGATTATATATTATATACTCTTACGGCTGAGAAAGCGATATTAAATGTGCATGTAACCATTACACATAATACCACCTACCTTAATTGGTGGAATTAGATCCACAACTTATGAACAATGGTGAGAATGTGGCAATAAGTTGATGCAATTCTCAATGGCTAATGCAACTGCCTCTTGCATTTTACTAATATTGTTGCAGAAAAGAGAGGATGGAGAGAATTGTCTCATGTCACCAGTTTGTAGCCAGCTTTAATCCACTACGTGGTAACTCATAAGACCATCCACATGTATTATTTAAATAAGTCACATAACTTCACAAACTGGTTTGTAGTCAAACTCTATCCATGTCACCTTGCTTTGCAAGATTAAATCATAATATAGGCTACCTATTTTGCAAGATTAAATCATAATATTAATATAGGATCAAGTATTTATTCATCTTTAAATATTTTTTAACTGTGGAAATTAAGAGATTTGAAGAGAGATTTTCCTAATTCAGAAAATCAAACAATACCATTGAACTGCAATGATCATGATACATTTATTTTTAAACTTGATTACATATTACACACATCACGCACAAACTTTGACACAATTATTTTCCAATCCACACACATTAATTACATCAAATTAGAAAGTACAATCACACTTACTTATTTAGAAGCATGAAAACTTCAAAACCAAGCATCTCAAAGGCATAGAAACCATGTACTTCAGCTAGATAGACACACTTGAAAAGAGTACTGCAAATAAAATTTTACCTTTTTCCGGTCAAGTTTAGTACTAAACTCTTGTATAAGTCGTCGCAGGGAGAGTTTACAGCATACCAAGTCTGAGTAGCAGTTAGAACAAGTCCAATAAATGCTCCAGTGAAGGCCATTAACGTAGGGCTCCGGAAATATGTGAAAATTTTTTGAGCAAGCCAGGTCCTTATCGACTTATCATAGTGCTTCTGAATTTGTGCTTTGACATCGCTATATATTTTGAAGTTAGGCACCAAGTCGGTGCCTATGTCATTGAAGATCGAAGCCACATCTTCCTCGTTGCAAAGGAAGTTCTTGATTATTCCTTTTTTCTCTAGTATCTTAATATCTTCGGCTTTATCGATTAGTGAATCTAGGAAGTATATGTAAGAGGTGATCCCATAATCATTTGTGAAATCTAGAGACATTTCGTAGGCTATCAAGTTCAAGAACTTTGACCTGGTTGAGTCATCCACAATTATTGAAGGAAGGGAAAGGTATCCCAAACAACCGAATAGTGTAGTAAAAGATATATCACTGAAGGAACTATTTTTATTTTTACTACGTTGCACAAAGATACCTGCTGCTCGAAGCTCCTGAACTCTGAAATTGGATTTCCAATTTTGCTTCTTCTCTGGTTTAAGTACTTTGCTGCGTTGACTATCCAGTAGAGATGTCCTCAGGAAGTCGAGAAGATGGATGGGTTTTGGATGCACTGATGTATTTGGATGTTGTTGTCGCTTCCCTACTATAACTTGCCCTTTAATGAATGTTTCAATCGATGTCTTGAAATCGTTTTTCTTCTTACTTAAGCTCATCAACAAAGTGAGGAGACAGTAGGGAAGCTGGTTCTCCAGCAAAAACAAATCCTGTGTCGCAAAGGATACCCTGTGATCTTCTATATACGAATCTTCAAACTTGTCGTTAGCAGAGCAGTATATGTATTGTAGTATTGCACAGCCGTCCACGAACAACAGCCAAGCCAGTGACTCATCATCATACTTCTCAGTCACCTTGTCGTCGAAGCATTCCCTCAGTTCCTTGATCTTCTCTTTAATTTTATTGTATACATCTTCCATACTCATGACGGTGTCTTCCACGAACTTAGAAGTCAGTACACTCTTGTACTTCTCTCCTTGCTTGTACCTATCCTTTCCATGATGGATAGGACCGAATGATACCAGTCGTGGCTCATAGTACTTCGGGTAGTCCTTGGTGTTTTGCAGCGAGAAAACAACCTTTTGTATCTTTGTTGTTGATGAAGATTCATTCAAAGCATTTCCTACTGCCTTCTTTACCGTTTTAAACTTTTTCCTCCAGGGTAGTAGTTTGGATTGAAATGCTCGGCTTCTGGGCCTCCTCAGTGGTGCCGCTGCTTGTTTCACCAGCTTCTCTTCTGACAACCTTCCTCGTATGGACCTCCTCCATGGAAACAACATGCTCTATTCCAGCCATAGTAAGTTGCACCCAGGAAGGCAATTGGATTTTGTAAGTTTGGCAGTTTGCTGTCCCAGTATTTATAGTACGTAAAAACATTAGCTTGAGAAATTTACGACTGTTGCTCTTATTCGAATATTTAAAGTTGGGACATAATATAGATACTTCTCTAAAGCAACGTTAGAATATATACAAGATATGCACAAAAAGGAAAACGTATATATTTTGTATGATTTTATAATCATGATCACATGCATGAGAAAATGGATTTCACATGACCCTTCAATTTTGAAGAGTGATGTATTAAAATATGACAAGCATATGAGGAATTAAAATATTGTTACATGATCATGGGTTTTTTTTTTTATTATTTATATATATATATATATATGTCAATAATACGTTTTTTTTTTTTCAAAATTATGTGGCCAAACAATATTGTTCCAAAGTTATTTGGAAAATAGACTTTTGATAAGAACCTGGTGTAATTTCTTACAATGGTCACATTAGGAGAGTCACATCAACACGTTGCACATGATGAATGTGACAAATTCTAAAAAAATGCATTTTCTTAAATAACTTTTCTAAAACAATACTATTTTCTTAAATATCAACTTTTTTGAAATTCAACTTTATATTTTGTTGAGAATAAAAAGTCTCATATTAGACATTTAAAATCTTGCATCTCCACATAAGAGATCTTGTGCCTCTCAAACTACAATCAATTGGTTTTGGGTTAGATGCTATATCTTTTATATGGTATTAGAGTATGTTATTTCCTCTAAGTCACTACAAGATAATCAGTCATCGTGTTAGTTTACGTGTTTGGCTAGTCTTGCCACACGTGAGAGGGCATGTATAAAATAAAAAATCTCATATTGGGCAAAACCTTGCATATCTATGTATAAGATATTTGGTCTCTCCATCCATTACTTATTGATTTTTGGTTGGATATTACTCTTAACTTTCTAACAAGGGACTTGATGGTGGTTGATTTTATTTTATTTTTGTTATTTATGATGTCTTTTTTGTGTTTTCTTAATTTGGCGTGTAAGTTTTAAATTTTTTGTAGTTTTACCTGTAACTATATTTGATGTATGTGTACAGCAAATTGTTACTTGACATTAACATCCTATAAAACCAATCTTCAGATCGGATGGGAAGAGTGCTTAATATCTACTTATCCCATCACTTAGATGATCAAGGAATGTAGATTATGTCCATGCAAATTTAACGTTTTTAGGACGTAATTTTTTTTTTTAGTTACGATAGATTGTGAACCTATGACGTCCGTTCTATGATTATTGCTCTTACCATCAAGCTAATACTCAAATTGGTTTTTGGTGTAGGTGATATTCGAACTTAGGTCCTTTATTTGACGACAAGAAATTTTATCAATTGAGCTAATTGGAGCCACCAGGATTTAATTAATTAATTAGGAGACAAAAAAGATATATTTGGATTTTCTAGATTATAACTAGCTAGAAGATGAGGCATTTTAATATTTATTTTACTAATTGGAACAATATATGATATATTTTTAATGCAATGCACTATTTTAAAAGGTTTTCCTGATTTTTGTATGAAAAAATAAATCAATGGTAACTCTGATTTGTAATTCTAGGAGAATAAAAATCCATAGTAGGAAAGCTGGTATTTGATACATCCAGTATATAACTTTCCCCTCATAACAAGTGGATCCCATAAACGTGTAAGCCTACCTGTTGTAAAGGGGAAGTCATATATGCCGTATGTAAATAATACTTTTTTGTAGTAGGACTTTAGTCATGAGAGTGTGAGACTTGCTACTAGGTATACTAAGTATCTTGATCTCCTTGGATCGTAGCTCTCAACTGCCGAGATATTTAACCGTCCTAGTCTCCAGACAAGATACAGACAAAAAATAAGAAAAGGAGAGAGGCTCCCTCTGGCAGCACTTTCTTAATTCCTCTCTCATCCTTGTCTCTCTAGTAAGTCTAGGATTCCCATCAGCCATGTACCCTAGGAGATTTGGTACGTTGAACTCAATAAGAGCTTGATATACGTGTTTCTTACATTCGATGAGCGTCACTAGTACTGAACGTGGGGTTTGCCGAATCCAACAAGGGAGACATGAAAAGAGCTCATGTAGTTTAATTTACTAATTTGGCAGCATCAATGTCAACAAACACATGGGTTTAAGAAAACGGCTTGAGGAATACACAAACTTTATGTTATGCACTTTGGATGTTTATACACACAAAGTATCTTTTTTTTTTTATTCCTCACACAAAGTATCTTTCATTGGAAATGATTGAAATACTTTTTTAAGTTTGAGAGGTAAAAGATAGCAAAGAAGTATATATTTCTTCATTTTTTAACTAGAAATTGACTAATTTCTCAAGAAAAATGGGTACAAAGTATAGTTGGTTTAAGATTGTTATATATATATATATATATAATATTATATTATGTAATAAAAAGGAGTCAATGTCTAGCTATTATATTATAAGTATGTGGTGGGTTCTAGTTAGCTCAATTGGTAAAGTCTTTTGTCATCAAGTAAGGAACCTGGGTACAAATCTCGCCTATACTAAAAACCAATTGATATCTTGGCCTGATGGTAAGACCAACTATCATGAGCGGACGCCATAGGTTTAAATTCTATCATAACTATAAAAAAATATATATATTATAAGTGTGTGAAAGAGAGCACCCTAGTATTTTAATTTGAACTTTATTCATACATATATATATATATATATTGACTCTAGCTATTATACTATAAGTGTGTGAAAGAGCGCACCCTAATATTTTAATTTGAACTTTATTCATATATATATATATATGTATATATATATATATATCATGGAATCAAATGCAGAAACTTTTATGAAGTCGAAACTTGTTTTATGATTCAGGTTCGATGAAGCTGTACATGACTACATGAGCACGATCCAAACTATTGTTTCACCTTTTACTAAATCAAGCGTGATATGTAATGTACAAATTTCAAATTGTACACACTTTTCTTAGAAATTGTGGGTTACACCTTCATCTTTACGCAGCAAGATTGGTATCTAATGTATCGCACTTTTGTAAAAGTTTTGCTATGATTAAAACCAGTGCTTATATAGTTCGCATCAATATTTCCTAAAGGAGAGCGCATGTTACTTGATGAATCTTGCTTCAGACATAATAACTAAAGTACATATTTCTTTTTGATAGAATAACTAATAAAGTACATATGTGATAATCGTGAAAGATTCTTTATTTACCCAGCAAGTTTTGTACAAACTGTTAGGATAAAACTGTTTTTTTTTTTTTTTTTTAATCAAGCCTGGTATCAAACATAACTTTATGCCATGGTTTCATTATACTAATATATTAGACTCACGGCAATCTTTTCCCTAATGATGTGATTCATGATTCAAACAGGAAGAGTTAAATGTGATACATGGGACATTATGTAAAGTATGTAAACTAATTTGAAAAATATTTTCCACAAGTAACTATGATAGAAACCATTTGACATAGTGATGTAGGACAAAATATACAATTTAATTTTTTTTGTTTATTACTTCTGATATTTTCATGTAATTTTTGGAATTTTAGGTTTAGAGTTGTTATTTCCTTGATTTTAGTTGTTTTTAATGCTTTTTAAGTCAAATTAATTAGATTCTATTATGATAGGGTATCTATTATTGTTTCTTTTAGAATATTTTCATTTGTCAATTAGGTTTTATGGAGCCCTAAAAGTGGCCTCCAAGTAGGCAAACAATTTTTTTTTTTTTTTTTTATTTAGTTTTTCTATTTCTAAAGTCTTCCTAAAGGTTTTTTAGTAGCCCTAAGAGTCATTTCCTATTTCTATTGCTTGTAGCCGTCAAGGCAAAAAAGTTTATTATTCAATAATATTATTTAAAAGAGTTGTTTTCTTTATTTTCTTTTATGGATTCTAGGTTTTCTCCTTGTGGACCCAAGGAACCCCTAGTGAAATTTAGAGTTATCTTCTTTAGGTAGACGTGTTCTATTTCTTGTGAATTCCGCCTCTGTCACATGGTCCATCGAAAATTATAACGCTAGGAAATTTTCTAAAATCCCAACCTTCAATGCCCAATTTTCTATATGCAATGCCCTTTTCCTCTAATAGGATATTTCTTGAGGAAACATCCCTAGTTGACAGCACTCTTACACGAACATCTTGTATTCGAATATTTATGTCAGGAATATATACACACACTTTCACTTTTGCGAAGCAACATGAAAGCAATCTTACGTGAACATCTTCATATCGAATATTTCTGTGGGGAATAAATTTACATACTTTTGACTATTCTTAAGTAACATAAAAGCAGAGTTACGTGGAGTAATAATTTTCTTGCTCAATTTAAGTTTATTTTAGTGATTTTATTAAATGGAAAATGCGGTCATCACTTGCATAGTACTGTTGATGTTAAATTTGACAATAATTTGTCCAATCTCGTTGAAACATTCAGAAAACAAAGGCAAATCAAATGCTTTAATTCGTTTCCATAAGCATTTTTCTCATTACCGTTGCACTTGCTGAAGCTAGAGTGACTGCTAGACTGAGTTGTAAGAAACGTCAATGTTAATTCAAATCTACAAAAGTTTTGGAAAGCAGAGAGAGACAAAAAAGAAAAAGGAGAGACCTTAGAAATGGAAGGAATCAAACTAAAGAGCCTTGTTAGTTGTTACTAAAGTTACCTTATGTTTGGATGGAGGGAGATGAAGGTAGAGTAAAGAAGAGGAAAGACTATGACTAGAATATATTAAAAATTAATATATTCTATGAATCTTCTCCTCTACTCCTCTTCAAACTCCCTCCATCTCAAACATCCCTTTAGGCACGTACACAAGATAATTAATGGAACTAAATAGAATGATCAATAGAGCTCATTTTTTAAACAAGAGGAACTAATATCGCTCATTTCAAACATTAGGGATTAAAAGCACTCTACATATAAACTCTAAGAACCAATAATATATTTTGACCGAGAATAAATATCTCAAAAGCAACAATATTTCATGACTTCATAAACATAGCAAGATTGAAATTTAATCTACCAGATATGTGGGAAAAAGATAAAACGAATTCAAACTTGCTTATGGCCCAACAGTAGCCCAAGCCTAGATCACTAATGCCTCACCACATGAGGCTGGGCTTTCAGTTTGCGCTATTGACTTGTCTCCCAAATGGATTTGGCCCAATAATTATTGTGTTTGGGTGGATGAATTTGAGGCCTTGGACTTGCTTGATTGCCTTGACACTAACTAGACCATACGGAAGCAGCTGAAGTTGAAAATGCTACAAAAATGCATAGCAAACGGTGTCAAGTTTCACCAAGCTAAAGTAATTAAGGTTATCCACGAGGAGTCTAGATGCCTTGTTCAGTATGATAAGCCCTATAATCCTGGTTACCAAGTGGCTTATGGTATCAAGGACTTTAGCAGGGCCTCCAATTGTAGCAAATGCCATAATTCGGTACCTTGGTTCTGATGATGGGCTTTCTGGAAATGACTTGTCTGCAGAAGTTTGGAAAGATTTATGGCCCATAGAAAGGAGGAGACAAAGGGAGTTCTTCTGTTTTGGTATGGACATTCTCCTCAAGCTTGATTTAACAGGTACAAGGAGGTTTTTTGATGCATTTTTTGACCTAGAACCTCACAATTGGCATGGATTCTTGTCATCTCGACTGTTTCTTCCCGAGCTTATAGTTTTTAGGCTTTAACTATTCTCTCATGCTTCTAATATGTCTAGAATAGAGATCATGGCAAAGGGAAATATTCCTTTAGCAAACATGATCAAGAACTTGATAAAGGACAGTAATTAAGATGACTGGGAATTGGATATCCATGTGTTCTGTACTAATTGTGTAGATCTAATTGCTGCTCCTTAAAGCTTACTTATCATTGCTTATAATTGTCTATACAGTAAATATTATGACTCTGCTGCTGTGCCGCTACTTGTCTCATATGCTTTTCTTAGCTTGCAGTGATTCCTTGTGGGAGAGGAATCCTTAAATGTCTGTTTATTTGTCTACAAAACAATTGAGGTTATTTTCATTTGTTTGATAAGAGCAAGAGTTCTGTTATGCGTATGTTTGATGTCTTCTCATCAATTGAGGTTATATTCATTTGTTGCTTTTTGGCTACTCAAGGAGACTTGTTTTTCCTTTACCTGCAATCAGTGGCTGCTTGATATATTTGCTTGTTGATTTTCCGCAGAAAATTTATATCTTTGATATGAGATAAAAATTAAAAGACATCAAATCATTTGAGCGAACATTGCAAGATAAGATAGTCAATTTGCATAATTGTTTTAACTAGAGGGTAGGGTTGTTGGGTATACACGTGTGATTGGAAGTCCCTTATAGAGAAAAAGTAAAAAAGTTGAGAAATTAATATAACATAATTGGATCCAAACCTATTGGTTTAAGCTTTTGGGTCAAGTGGAGTCTCTCCCAAGTGTTATCCTCTCAATAAGTGGTATAAAAGCTAATGATTGGTAGTTAGAGCTGGGACAAGGTGCGTGCACTTGGAGCTATGGACAAGTATGCATTGCAGAAGTAAGCCCATAGGCTAGGGGGAGCCTAGTAGGACTTGTTTGTGGCTCATAGAGAGGTTTCAAAGCCCACAAAGGGGCAATAACTCACATGAAAAAGATTGTTGGAAATACATATATGAGTTCACATGGAGAAAAAGAAAGAAGTTAAGGAATTGATATAACATAACTAGGCCTAAAGTCCATAGACATAAGTTTTTTGGTTAAGTGATGTGCCTATATGTTATATTAAGGTTTTAGTTGGAGTTTCTCCTAGGTGTTATTTTCCCAACAAGGTGATTGGGTGATGGTCCTCCTTATAATTAGTCTTTTTTGGGTCTGAAATTTGTATAATACAACCTACGTGTGTGCAATTGTGCTCGTGTACATACAGTGTGTTTCAAACTAATTTTTTGTTGATTGCTTACTTGCTGAAACTTGGTTAAAGTATAATTGTACTTAGAAAAAGTGAGCTTCTAAAAAGTTGTACATAAGCAAACAAGCTAAAAAGTTAAAAGAAAGCTTGTGCCAAATAGACTCGGAGAGAGTTTTTCTTTTTTTGGACACCAAGATGGAGAGATAGTTTGAATCATGAAATAGGCTATACGTCTGGTGTCACATCTTTTTGTTTTGGAAATAAGAAACAAATACGACTCACGACACAAGCCAACTCTTCATTATCTTAGACACGCTTACTATAATTTTCGAAATTACATACATTCTCTAGACTTATTTATACTCACATGATGAAAGTAAGAAAAAAGCACATGGCATGGCCCTGGATGTACCATATGCACCCATTTCTAAGTGTCATTGGAAATGACTGAGGAAACTCAGGTACCATTTATTTGGAAGTAGATGTCAGGGAGGTATCAAAATCCATGCATGCAACAATAATACAAAACAATTTTTCAGTGAACTGTTTGTCATTTAGGTATGTTCGGAACAGAGGGAGATAGTAGGAGAAGAGGAGAGACCTCTCCTCTCCTTTTCCCCCATTTCCCTCCAATCCAAATAAAGGGAAAAATACTACTGATAAATTACCTCAGGGGCCGTGTGAAGTTGTCTTGATTGTGAACCAAGCCTGGACGCCACTTAAAACGAGCTCTAATACTACGCCAAAAAAGGCTGGAATTGACCAGGGGCTATCAAAATAGTCATGATAGAATCGAAACATCTGACTCATCAATGTTCGATGGTGCTTGTGGATCTTTGCTCTTACATCTGAATATATTTTGGGGTTCGGAACCAAGTTGGTACCAAGCTCATTGAAGAGTTTAGCCACTGCTTGGTCGCTGCCAAGGAAGTTGTGGAGTATTCCCACTTTCCTTAGCTCCAAAACATGGTCGGCATGATTCATGAGGGAATTAAGGAAGCATATGTAAGAAGTGATCTCAAAATTATTGTCGAAGTCGGGACACATTTCGAAGGCCATCAAGTTGAAGTATTTCTGCCCTGTTGAGTTGTCAACTGCAATCTGAGGAAGGTTAAGATATCCAATGAACCACGAAGAAATATAAGAAATTTCATTTAAGAAGGTAGTGTTACAAGGCTTCAACCAGATCCCTGCGTTTTTTAGGTCCAGCACGTTGCGATAGGAATGCCAATCTTGATTCTCTGGGCTGTTATCATTACCCTGCTGTGGATTTCCCAATAGACTTGTCCTCAGAAGGTGGAGAAGATGGATGGGCTCTTGCTCTCTATCCATTGATAATCTTTGTTCATGTGGGATCTCCTTCTCTCCTTTCTTGCTCTCTGCTTGTTGCCGCTCTAATCGCTGATGGGACAAGCGTTTTATGAAAAGCTTAATCGATTCCTTCAACACTTTTTTCTTCACACTCAGCTTCATCAACCATTTGAGGAGACAATAGGGAAGTTGGTTCTCCAGCAAAAACAAATCTTGTTGTCCAAGGGCTGCACAGTCGTTTTTTATATTCAAATCTTTGAACGTTTGAGTAGAATCGCAGTATATGTATTGTGGTATTGCACAACCGTCCACGAACAATATCCAAGCGAGTGCCTTATCAGTATAGTCCTTGGTCACCTCCTCCTCGTAGCATTCCCTCAGTTCCTTGATGTTGTCCGCAATATTCTTGTATAATTCGTCTATGACCTTGCCACTATCTTTGATGAACTCAGAGGCCAATATAAGCTTGTACTTCTCTGCTAGCTGGTATTTTGGCTTGCCATGATGGATAGGACCAAGAGATACTGCTCTTGGCTCATAGTACTTCCTGAAACCCTTACTCTCTCGCAGCAAGAATGCAAATGTTTGTATCTTTTGTATCTTTGGTGTCGTCATTGGAGATTTATTCTTAGCATTTTCTCCTGCATCCATTACCATTTTAAACATTGCCTCCGTGGAGGGCAGTGGTCTGGATTGAACTGCTCTGCGTCTGGGCATCCTCAATGGCAATGACAGGTTGCTTGTGGCTGCCTCTTGTTTCCCAAACTTCTCTTATGACAACCTCCCTCCAACGCAACTCCCCCTTGTCCTAGTATTTAATTTTTGCTTGAAAGTATGTTGAAAATTTGGTTTGGGAAATTTAGGACGATTGCTTATATTCCAAAATTTGAGTTGGGACTAAATATACACTTTTCTAAAGCAGCTGTATTTTATTACTTGATAAACATAGCAAGCTTGGAATTTGATTCACAAGATATGTCGAAAAATTATAAAAGAAACTGATACTTGCTCATGGCTTTCATTACATTGTACACTCTTTTGAATAAAATATTGACAATGACCAGCTTTATGTCTTAATTATCCATTGAGCAAGCTTTGTATTTAACATGCTCTATTGATATAGCTGGAGTGTTTAGACAACTTTAAAATCTAGTTTCTTATTCTCGCCAGCTTAACATATTTTCACTTCAGCTTATGTATAGCTTTTTAGTTTTTAGAACCACACTTATTTTGGATGTGGTTGTACTTTTATTCAACTTAATTATTGAAGAAATTAGTTTTGCTAAGCTCACATAGCAAGTTTGGAATGATACACTTTTGCAATAAACATAGTGTTTATGCCTTTATGGTTCATCTTCGCATCAAGCAAGGTATGAAAAACACATACTTTTTGTCTTTTTTTGTTGGCTAAACACATACTTTTGTCTTACTCTGTGGCATGGTTCTTATCTTTTAGTACTTAAAAAGAAGAGTTTCTTATTTTTAGTTAGAAAGAAAAAGTTGTTATTCGATTCATGCTCCAACTACACCAAAATTGGAAACAAAAAACGCAGATGTTCTTGAAATCAAAGATTAAAGTTAGTGTCTTATGTGTGATTAATTTCTTCCAATTAAATGAGTTTTTCCCCTCAATAGTGAAGTATTAATGAAGATGAAGTGAATCTGATTTTTCGAGAAATTATTCATTCATGTTGTTGTATTATACTCATGATCCTCCTAACCAATATATATAAATCATTGTGAGTTTTAATGACTATGTAGTTTTTCAAATTAGTAATCGATAAGAAATCACTTCTTCTTCAGGGTAAAAAGCTGAATGGAATGGATTCATTTTGCTTATATGTAGTTTAAAAGCTGGCACTTTAGTCAATGTTGATTCCATAGGCTTAACTCATACGTGAAATGTTATATGGAATGGATTCATTTTGCTTATTCGTAGTTTAAAAGCTGGCACTTTACTCACTACTGATTCTATAGCAAAGTGGTCAATTTCGTATCGGTTCGGCCGAAACACCCGAAATATTTCGTTCCTGAACTCCATACCAAAACGTACTTATTAATATTTCGGAGTGTTTCGGGTTAATGAACAATTTAATTTTTATTTTTATTTTTTTTGAGAAAAAAGTTTTATGTTAATGTGTTTTAAATGACTTTTAACTATATTCATGTAAAAACAAAGGAAGTTTTCTCACTTATGTTCAATATATATATATATACTAGTCGCTAACCCGTGCGATGCACGGAAAAGGTAATGAATATGATATTTATTGAAGAAAAAATTATATCCAATTAAACTGAAAATCATTCAAAGAAGAAATAACTATACAAAATTTATTACACAACTTCAACATTAATGTTGGCAATCGAGAAAAATACATCAAATAATGCAATGTCACTAAAATTGTCGTCAATATAAATTATAGTTTCGGTAATATTTCTTGATAGGCTCAATCAAAAAATACTTCTTGATAGACTATGTTTCTTAATACGTCAATTTTTTTCAATTAGCTCTATTGTTTCCATTTGGTAGATACTGGTGGATTGGTAGATAGTAAAGTTTTATTTAAACTCTAGTATCAAATGTGGTATAAAATTAAGTAGAAATGAATTAAAAGAGTCTTAGACTCTTAGTTAATTTTAATATCAAAGGTCACACTTTTTTCTTTTTCTTCTTTAATCTAGATAATCTAAGAGTAAATTACACCTTTCGACTCTAATCTTTAACTCAATTTACAATGTTCCTACCAAACTTTCTGCATACACTGTGAGTCTGTGACTACAAAATTAGCCACAAACACATTCAGCCCAAACACTTGCAGAATAGAATGTTAACTTTAATTCCCTTAAAGAAAAAATAAATTATTTGAATTGCCAAATCTAATAAACTGCTAGTATGGGCCTCAATAAAAAAATGAAGTTTGAGCCATTCCAAGCATTAAAATTTCCCAATAACGAAAAAAAAAAGGTCTTAATATATTTAGAGGCAAATTAAATGGAACTAATTCTTGTACCCATTAGTTGTAACCAAGAAGCAGTATTCATCTTCTTCTTCTTTTTATGAGCTTTATCAGTATGAAGAAAAAGAAACATCCAAATGGCATCGTTTCGATGGTTCACCATATGTAACACCAAAAATCACATTGTTTTGGACACCTCAAATAAATCAAAAGCCACATCATTTTAGCCCGAATAGGTAAATATTGACATATTTATTTCCCTTTGTAATTGTATAAAAAAAAAAAAAAAAGGGGATTTCCCAAATTTATGAACATATTTATTTGTAATATAATTTGGAAAAGGGATTTGAGGAGCCAATTGTTGTAGTGTTTGTGATTGTAACGGAAAAGAAAAAGGAGGAAGAAAATTTGTGGAGTAATTTAAGGAATTTGAGGAAATTGTTGATATAATTAATTGCATAATTTGGCAGAAAAGTCGTGGGGTATTATGACTGACATTTAGCATGATATATATATATCATCGAACATTAATACATTAATTTTGTGCTATAAAATGAAACGATTTGAATATTTGATATAGGTTTAATATCAAAAGTATTAAGTTTTGTAAGGTATATTATAACATCTAATAAATATTAATCTCTTCCTATATATACATATGACATTTATTTGACATTATTGACATATTTATTTCCCTTTGTAATTGTAATCGAATAGGAAAAAGGGAAAAACATGTGTGGAGCAATTTCAGGATTTCCCACATTAATGTACATATTTATTATGATATAATTTGAAAAAGGAATTTGAGGTGGCAATTGTTGTGGTGTTTGTGATGGTAACAGAAAAGAAATGGAAAACAAATTGTGGAGTTAATTAAGGGATTTGAGGAAAATTGTTGATAATTAATTGCATAGATTTGGCAGAAAAGCCATGGGTATAGTGACTGACATTTAGCAGTGGTATATATATTCAAGTTTTAATCCTTATTTTTGAGCATTAAATAAGGTGTTATATATATCATCAAACATTAATACATTAATTTTGTGCTATAAAATGAAACGACTTGATATAGGTTTAATATCAATAGTATTAAGTTTTGTAAGGTATATTATAACATCTAATAAAATATTAATTTCTTCCTATGTATACGTACATAGATATTATTATGAAGGAAGTCCCTAAATAGTTCTGGAGTTACCAAAAGAAATCCTAAAACGACGTCGTTTTGAGGCCACATATGACATTTTAATTGACAAAATATTTTGTTGCATTATTTGTGCATCAGGGACCGCATAGGCGCAAAGCACATTTAAGAGGTTATAAATTATAATAGAAAATTAATGTATTTATATGGGATATAATTACATTGATGTGGGTTACTTGTTTGTCAACACCTTAAAGACGCCACTCAGAAGAGTAATTATGATTTTTGTCGATTTGATTTCCTTTCATACGGCTGTACCTATATGGTAAGGAAAATTGTTTGGTAAATTTCAAAAATTAAATTAAGGCTCATAAATCATAATTTAGACTTGATCATAAATACGATACTAAATAAATGCATTTATTAATTTCATTTAAATTGAAATTAGCCTAGTTAGCATGCCACATTTTTAAATTAACTTAGTCATCATCCATGTGTCGAGCAGAAGTCATTGCTATACATGAATGCTAAATAGCTATTATATATGTAACCAAGAATTTTTTCCGCCAATGCCTTTGTGAATGCTAAATAGCTATTATATATGTAACCAAGAATTTTTACTATTATTTCTCTAATGATTATTCACTCATTGAACCTGGTCACACTATACTATTTGTAAATTTGGAAAGTCATTGAATATCATGTAATCTTAAATAATAAAAAAAAAATTAAAAATTAAAAATTAAAGAAACTTTCTCTCATAAAGCTTGATAAAATCTTGTACCCAACACAATCATAAACAATCGCACAAATCATGTAATCTTCTTTAATCTCTATAAAATCTCTATTCAGGGAAAAAAAAATAAAAATTAAAAACACAGTCATAAATCTACCCATTGGCAGAGAGAGAAACAAATCAAAATTTCCAAAGAATACAAAATAAGCAAACCTTAATTTCACAATGAAAAAAAAAAAAAAAAAACTAAATCAAGCTCTGATTGGGTTGAACAGAGGTTGGGAAAAGCAGCTGTGAGAAGAAGACAGGAAGTTCCAAGCAGATCGGCATCACTTGGAGAGGGAAGGGTAGAGTGAGGGAGAACTTAAATAGATAAAGAACAATGGGGTAACGACAATGAAGGATAGCAAAGGTCAAGCCATTGAAGAAGAGAGATAAGGGAGAGAAAGGGTCTAGGAACTGAACTATCAGAAGAGGAAGGGTTGTGATTGGAAGAGAAGAAGTTGAAGAAGTAGGAAGAGAGGGAGGGGGAGCAGTTACGGTAGGGTGAATTAAAGGGTGATGATGATGATAGAAAGAGAGAGAAAAAAAATAAGGAGAGAGAAACATTGATATGGATTTATAAGGGATGAGCAAGTCTGATGTGGCAGGTTTTGGGGAACCCAAAAAACTTTCTCTCAGCTTTAGCTTTTAGTTTATATAATAGATATAATAGATATAATAGATATATAGCGGTAAACCCCAAAAAATACACTGGTATTGGCCGATACCGAAACATTTCATTCCCCTAACCAAACCGGTACGGTATTGACCACTTTGTTCCATAGCCCACCTCATCCACCAAATTTTAGAAATAAGACATTAAACCTTAAAAATAAAAGTATAAAACCCCACCTCAAATCAAGCTCTATTTCACCACTCATGTACAATGGTGTGCGATTTAGATTGGGCTAACCAACCCACAAAAGGTGTCAACATTGGATAAGCTTGTAACTAGCCAAAACAATCGTTAGCTACAGTGCATAGCCAAATCTAACTAGTACTGTAGCTTAGTTAAATGAGTTTGCATTGTCTCAATGTCACTCTCTCCATCCAGGTTGGATTCACTCCCCTACTGTGTCATCGATGGTGGCTTTGGGTTTGTGGATTTGCATGGGTGGTAGTCGTGCAAATCCACAAACATCTTCATCCTTCAAACATACCACTATCAAGGGCATCTTCAATTTAGGTACCCACAACAATCAGGATCTTTGAAATTTGAAAAATAACAAGCAAAAATGTGCTTAAGATAACTTGGCAATAGATTCTTCACAACCATCTGAATATGTTCCTCTTCATTAGGCCTAATTGTCATTTGTCCTGCCTATGCTCTTCATCTTCTTATAAAAGAAGAAAAAGTCTCATTCAAGTTTTGCTTTGTCGCCTCTATATAAGTCTCACCTTATTATATCAATATATATTGTACCGATACAATTTAGTGAATTCGGTACAAATGTCCTCCAAAGTCTTGATTCTTGAATTTTCTAGAGTGAGGAACTAATGCAGCAAGCGTTAATGGATGGTGAGTAATGCACACAACCTTCCTAGAACTTTTTGATTTCCTACATGGAAATACCAAGAACAAGCGCTTCTAATGATCTTGTTGATTCTTAAGAATACTCAAGAACAAAAGGAATAGAAAACTCTCTCAAGAGAAATCAAATATTATTAATTCAAAACTTCCTTGGCTGACAGCTACATAACATTGTTTATATAGGGAACTTAAAATCCTAGTTTGTGGAAAAAGGAAATATCAAATAATTAAAGATAGAATATCAAAAGTTGCCTAAATATGGAAAAACACTTTTTCAGGCCCTAAACGATGAAATTTAGCCTAAAAATGAAAAGTGTAGGACAAAGTCCTAGAATTTGATCGTCCTGCTATTTCCAATCAACCTGTCAAATTTCATGCGATTCTGATACTGTTACTTAAATTTAACCTGTAATCTGTTACGCACTGCATGTTCTACATCTAATGCTCTCAACGTTCCTTAATTGAATTGTCCATGTGTGATACTGCATCAGGAACCATTGGAGAGTAGTCAGAGACTCACGGTTAAGGATTTTTTTAAACATTTGGGCTAGGAGTTATTCATTGGCTCCTAAGGCTTCAAAGCTCTTAGATACATTTCGAGATAAGCTGTGGGACAACCTGTTCCATCAAATTTTTTTAGGGGTGACATCTTAAACTTTGGGGTAGTTGGGCCTTCGAAAATAAGGATAGACAAGTCTAATGCTTCGTCAAATATACGGGCTTTCATGACTATTTGTTCATACTTGTCTACGCTTTCTATCAAATTTTTATGGGTCTAATAGAAAGATTGACTTTGGGCCTGGTGCATCTCTTATTCTTGGTCTCAGTGATCATTAGACATGGTTTGAGAATCTGAAGCTTGGCCTTGAATTTCCTTACTCTTGAAGTACTGGAAGAAAGTATTCAAATCTTCTCGCCTTGAATTTGGCTCGTGAACATTGTCTATGAGGTCCTTAAGCTCTGCAAATGAGTCACTTTTTTCCATCTTGGGCCATGAGGGACGTTTGCTGAGTTAATGAGCTTGATGAGGATTTAGCTAGGAAGATACATGTGGGTGTGGGTTGGAGTGTAGGGTAGGAGGTGGATTTGGCAATGATTCTTAATATTCTAACCTATTTTGCGTGATTTTGTATGAAATAATATCATTTCATGTAAAGAAAATGCACGGATCTATCCTAGATGACATGTACATGATGAAAGTTAGCGAAAGATAGAATTTTGTTTTAATTTTAATTTTTTTCATGATTTTGTGATGTAATATGAAACACGTGCTGGAAATTTAGTAAGTGATGCATGAACATGTTATTTCACACGCTAAATGCATGTTTAAAACAGATATATATCATGTGACTATCATATACTATTATAAACGAAGGGTAAAAATGTTATTTTATTTTATTTTTTTGTGAAAAAGAAATCATGTATTAATTAATTGGGAGTATCTAGGTCTAAAGCAGGGACAATGCCAGATGGCATGCTATCTAGCCATTGATTTACATTAATTAAATCTTTTGTTTTACGGGATAGAATATGAGTAACGGTATTTCCTTGAAGTTTTGTATGCGAAAAGGAGAACCAACCAAACAAAGAAATCAATGTTTTGTTTGAATTATTAGATAAGTAAGAAATTAATTCCAAGCATCATCAGAATGCATAATGATCAAAAGACACCTTACATGCGAAAAACAGACCATCAGATTAAAATTTAAAAGATCAAGTCATATTAGGCTTCAACAGGTGAGAGAAATTGTTGGAGTTAGGTGAACTTGGATAATTGGATTCTTCTCTTTCATCCCGAAGGCCTAATGATATGCACATTCTTATCTCCAACAAATGGTTCACGAGCTTCTTCCCTAAATATTCATGGACAGGGGTGGAGCCATTCAATGGCTTGACTAGGCTATAGCCCAGACAAGATTTTTTTTTTTTTTTTAATTTTATTTTATTTTACGGCTAAATTTTAAATCTGCCTATAGATATCAATATAAATACTGAATTCATTTGCAAGGAGACCTGTGCTTCCTTTCCTTTTACTTGCACTTTGTGGCTTTGATGTATTTGCTGGTTAGTTTCCAAAGAAAATATATGCAGTTGATGAAGTATGAATGCAGATAAAGTTAAGCTTTTTGAGATGGTCCAGAAATCTGCATAATTGAACTGTATGGTGTGGCAACGGATTATTTCATTTGCAATGTTTTAAGGTGAATCTCCTACAATGTGATTTAATTGGCCCAATTAGAGTCTGTCAAATCAATTAAAAATCTAACTAAGCTCCACCTCACCCAATGGAACCAAAGAATCTCTCTTCATTAACTCACAAATAAGAAATAGTTGAGTCACTCTCTCAACCCATTGTTGATCGAGCACAAAGGCGAGGATGACAGACATATCTAGATGGAAATATCCCTATTTCTTTTAAATCTGATGTGTCATATGAGTTTTTTTTTTTTTTTTTACTTGGCATCTATGTAATTATTTTAATATTTCCGTTAACCACATCATATTTTTCCATTCATCAATTAACAACAATGATTAAAATGAAATACAGATAAAATGTAAAGACTAAAATGAAATATTTAAAATGTAAAAAACTATTTTGAAACATGAGTCAAACGTTGAGAATCAAAAGTATAATTTAACCATTTCTTTTTGGTATGAAATTTTAAAAATAGAACCTCCTTAATACTCTGTTATAATATGAGAGAGAGAGAGAGAGAGAGAGAGAGAGAGAGAGAGAGAGAGAAGCGTTTGAATCATGAAGTAGCCTACATATTACATATTGTGTGGCATCTTTTATTTTGAAATAAAGATTACAAATACCACTCATCACACAAAATCCAAAAGTAAGGAAAAGGGCATGACATGGCCTTTTCCTTGGATGTGGAACAAGCACAAATGCCCCTGCATAAGAGTCATTGGAAAAGACTGAAGAAACTCCTCTAGTGTCATTTACTTGGAAACAAATGCTAGGGAGGTAGTAGAAATTTAGAATCAATGCATGCTACAAGATCACAAATTAAAATTTCAAAAACTATTAATCATTACTATCCGCCTATGGACACATCCAAATTTACACCCATTTTCACAATTTGCTTAGGTGGTAGGTTGTGAGTAGTAAACCATCACTATCATTGGAATCTAAATGTTAAAATACTGAAAGTGTGTATTGTATTATATGTCAAATGTAGTACAAGAGAGAGCCTTTATATAGGCAGAGGTAAG
Organism: Fagus crenata; assembly: GCA_014362285.1. NCBI lineage: Eukaryota > Viridiplantae > Streptophyta > Magnoliopsida > Fagales > Fagaceae > Fagus > Fagus crenata. The sequence continues at coordinate 39,570 of BKZX01033709.1, forward strand.
AGTAATGCACAAGTAAAAGGAGTGCTATACAAGACAATATATTGGGCCTAAGACCCATTGGACTTATATTCTAACATCCCCCCTCAAACTCATGTTGGGTGAACAGACACCAACTTGAGTTTGGAAATAAGATCACGGAAACGGCCTGGAGGCATAGGTTTGGTAAATATGTCAGCTAATTGGTCCTGAGAAGACACTGAACGGAGCTGCAAAGTACCCTGTAGTAAGTGATGACGAACAAAGTGACAGTCGATCTTAATATGCTTGGTACGCTCATGGAAGACGTCATTGTGGGCAATTTGGATGGCATTTCGATTGTCACAGTGGATCGGAACTGCAGTAGAACAATCAATGCCTAAGTCCTGGAGAAGCCAACATAACCAAAGGAGCTCAGCAGTGGTGTCAGCAAGTGCTCGATATTCTGCCTCAGTACTAGAACGAGCAACAACAGATTGTTTCTTGCTGCACCAAGAGATGAGGGAGTCACCAAGAAGAAAACAATACCCTTTAGTGGAACGACGGTCAGTAGGGTCCCCTGCCCAGTCGGTATCAGAATAAGCTTGAAGAGTGAGCGACGACTGAGATGAGAAGTGAAGTCTATGAAACAAGGTGCCTTTCAAATACCGAAGAATCCGAAGTATAGCTGCATAATGGAGAGACTGCGGTGCAGCCATGAACTGGCTAACAATGTGAACAGCATAAGAGATGTCCGGTCGAGTGATAGTGAGGTAAACAAGACTCCCAACTAATTGTCTATAGAGGGTAGCATCAGGAAGTGATTCTCCATCATGAGTATTCAGGCGATTGTTGTATTCAATGGGTGTGTCAACGATCTTGCTATCCGTGATTCCAGCTGGAGAGATAAGATCAGATGTGTACTTGGCATGAGTGAGATAGTAACCATCGGAGGAGGAAGAGACTTCAAGGCCAAGAAAATAACTGAGAGGACCTAAATCCTTCATCTCAAAATGCTGACCAAGAAAGCGCTTAAGATCCTGGATGCCCTGCACATCATCACCAGTAATAATCATGTCATCTACATACAACAAGAGAAGGGTAATACCATGATCTGAGCGTCGGAAGAACAGAGCTGATTCATATGAACTAGCTGAAAAACCATGCTGAGAAATGGTGGAGCTGAACTTGGCAAACCAAGCTCGTGGAGCTTGCTTAAGACCATATAGTGCCCGACGTAAGCGACACACTTTGGGAGAAAAGCCTGGAGGTTGGGAGAAACTAGGAGGGAGCTGCATGTAGACTTCCTCAGTTAGTTCTCCATTAAGGAAGGCATTCTTCACATCCATCTGAAAAAGTGGCCAATGTCAGGAAGCAGAAACTGCAATAAGAGTACGAACAAAGGAGAGGCGAGCCACCGGTGCAAATGTCTCCTCATAGTCAATGCCATACTCTTGAGTGAATCCTTTGGCAACGAGACGAGCCTTGTAGCGATCAACAGTACCATCTGATCGAGTCTTGATCTTGTACACCCACTTGCAACCAATAGTAGATTTACCAACTGGCAAATCAACCAGATCCCAAGTACCTGTCTTTAACAATGCATCCAGTTCTTCTTTCATAGCTTGCTGTCATAAAGGGTCAGAGGAGGCCTCATGAAAGGTGTGAGGTTCATGTAAGGTGGCAAAGGCAGAAAAGCAGTGAAAATCACAAAGATGAGAGGGAAGAGTACTTACCCGATGAGAGCGACGAGGCTCAGGAGTAGTAGTGTTGACAGGATTCGCAGCAGGGGCAGAAAGAGGAGACTCGTCGAAGGTAGGATCGGCTGTAGGAGACTCATCAGAAGAGGGATCAGCAGGGGGAGACTCGTCGGAGATGGGATTAACTGACTCAGCAGAAGGGGAAGGAATCTCAGGGAAGAGATTTGGTAGAGAATCAGCCTCAGAATCAGAATTACCTGCAGAAAATAAAGGTAAGGAATAGAACATCTTGTGTTCCCAGAATACCACATGCCGAGAGACTCGAAGACGCTTGGCGACTGGATCATAACATCGGTACCCCTTTTCTTCAAGGCCATAGCCAAGAAAACAACATAGTTGGGAGCGGGGTTGAAGTTTAGTGCTCTCATGTGGTTGAAGAAGAACAAAACAGACACAACCAAAAACCTTGAGTAGACTGTAGTTTGGAGCTGTGCCAAACAACCGTTCATATGGTGTTGTGTTTTGAATGACAGGTGAGGGGCATCGGTTGATGGTGTATACTGCAGTAAGAGCAGCTTCACCCCAGAATGAGGCAGGAGTGGAGGCTGCATTGGTGAGAGCCCTAACAGTATCTAGGATGTGACGAAGTTTACGTTCAGCTCGTCCATTTTGTTGTGAGGTGCCAGCACAAGAGGTATGAAAAATAGTTCCATAGTGTTTAAGAATAGTAGAAAAATCTGTTTGTCTATATTCTCGTGCATTGTCAGAGCGAAATACCTTAATAGCTTTAGAATACTGAGTCTGAACCATTTTAGCAAAATCACAATATATTGTGAGAACTTCAGAACAATTTTTCATTAAATAAATCCAAGTGTAACGAGAAAAATCATCGACAAAAATAACAAAATATCTTGACCCCCCCACTGTGGAAACAGGAGAAGGCCCCCATACATCTGAATGTATAAGATCAAAAGTTACAGAAGCAATAGACTCACTATTATTAAAAGGTAAGGCAGGTTGTTTACCGAGCTGACATGGCATGCAATCAAATGGACTGGAAGAAACTGAACCTAATAGACCCCTAGATACTAAGGTTTGAATACGAGGAAGAGAAACATGACCTAGACGAGAGTGCCACAACTCGATGGAGGCAGAAGCAGCAATAACAGGGGCGGAGACTGATGAAGACGGAAAGTGAAGGGAAGTGAGCTCAAACAACCGTCCCAACTTTGCACGCAGACCCAACGATCTACCCCGTCCGAGAATCTTGCACAAGACAACCACGAGAAGAAAAGAACAGGTTTAAACCAAGTTCGATTAGTTGGCCAACAGATAAAAGATTAAGATGCAGTTTAGGAACACAAAAGACATCAGAGATAGATAAGTTAGGGGTAGAGATGGAGCCAACATGACTAACAATCATGGCGGAGCCATCAGCAGTGGTAATAGTAGGTAAGACAGGAGGAGTGTGGGCACTTGTGAGGTGAGGATTGTCCGTCATGTGATTGCAGCAGGCAGAATCTAAGAACCATTCAGAAGAGATACCTGGTGTCACAGAAAGAGCAGAATTGGATGCACTGGAAGACAAAGCTTGAACCTGACTGAAGAGGGCTTGTAGATCTGCTATGCCGTAAGTAGGTGTAGTCAATGAGACAGGATCAAAAGATGCAGCATCTGATGATGGTACAGACTCAGAGGAAGTCAAGGCTACAGAGCGCTGAAGAATGCCAGCACGCATGTTACATAGATCAATAGTGTGACCGCGATGCTTGCAAAAGGCACAAATAAGATGATAATTCTTCTGATTGGATCGCCTATGAGTAGGCTTAGAAATTTCACTTTAAGTCATAATGAAACCTCAATTGCAAAAACAGACCACAAAAATGAAATCAGCACGAAAAACTGGGTAGGAAGCACTTGGATTGCAAAAAGTCAACTCCGGAAAAAGTCAACGGTCAAAGTCAACGGTCAACACTAGTCAACGGTCAAAGTCAATGGTCAACGCTGGTCAACGGTCAACTAGGGCTGACATGGCACTTGCTGATGTGGCACTAGGGTTGACGTGGCACTAGGGCTGACGTGTCACCTAGGGCTGACGTGGCAGTGAAGAAGTCTGGCGTGTGGGGGCGCGTGCAGGAGAGTGACAGTGCACCGGATCTTCAGGCGGCGCGTGAGGGCGCGTCCGACGGCCGATTGGGCTGTTTTTTGTGTGGTTGAGTCGAGCTTTCCGAGATCTTTCCAACGGCAGCGGATGTGTCGTGATCGGAGTCCGGTAGCACGAGAACCGAGGGTGGCAGCAAGTTCGTTCGGCGAGAAATCAGCTTCTTGGCAGCGCAGGCAACCAGATTTCTGACGGTGGCGGCTGGGCAGTGCCGGAGACAACTGAGGCAGCGGAATAACGCCTGGAAGGACTAAAACTGCACAATATTAGAGCCTTAGCTCTGATACCATGTTAAAATACTGAAAGTGTGTATTGTATTATATGTCAAATGTAGTACAAGAGAGAGCCTTTATATAGGCAGAGGTAAGAGTAATGCACAAGTAAAAGGAGTGCTATACAAGACAATATATTGGGCCTAAGACCCATTGGACTTATATTCTAACACTACTGTTGGTATCGCCTACTTTTTTTTGAATTTCTCCATCAATCAAAACTTGTAACTTCAGTAGATTATAAATTTGGGTGTACATTTGGGTGTGTCCATAGAGTTTTTCTAATCATTACGATGCTATGGAAAGTTACCTCATTAGGAGCTAATGGTGTGCCTTTGTGAATATGGGTTGACTGTGAACCAAGCTTGTATGCCACTTAAAACGAGCCCTAATATTACTCCAAAAAATCCTGCAATCGACTAGGTGCCTCCTAAATGGTCATGGTTGAATTGAAACATCCAACTCATCGGCGTTTCATAGTGCTCTTGGATATGTCTTTTGACATCTTCATAAATTGTGGGGTTAGGCACCAATTCGGTGCCTATCTCATTGAAGACTTGAGCCACTTCTTCATCGCTGCCAAGGACGTCGTGGAGTACCCCTGCCTTCCTTAGCTCCTTAAGGAAGGATATGTAAGAGGTGACCTCCAAGTCATTTTTGTAATCTGGACACATTGCATAAGCTATCAAGTTCAAGAACTTAGGCCTAGCTCATTGAGTCATCCACAACAATGGGAGGAAGGTAAAGGTAATCAAGAAAAACATATTGTCTAGTAAAAGATATGTTACTTAAGCAACTATTGCTACTATGTCTGAAATGGATACCTGCTACTTTAAGCTCCTGCACGTTGCGATAGGATTCTTGGTCGTTTACTTTCCTTCGGTCATTTTTAGCAACCGGTTGTTGATTATGATTAACCAAGAGACTTTTCCTCAGAAGGCTGAGAAAATGGATGGGCTCTTGTTCCATTAATATTCTTTGTTCTTCTGGCTTCTCTTTTGAATGAAGGTCATCTTCACTCTTGCCTTTTGCTTGTTGCCGCTTCGATTGTTGTTTGCATGGCACCATATTGTGCACTTCAATGAAAGTTTCAATCGATTCCTCCAACTCGTTTTTATTGTCACTCAAGCTCGTCAACCATTTGAGGAGACAATAGGGAAGCTGGTTCTCTAGCAAAAACAAATCCTGATATCCAAAGGCTACTTTGTCGTTTACTGTACCCAACTCTTTGAACTTGTCGTTAGTAGCACAATAGATGAATTGTATTGTTGCACAACCATCCACAAACAACAGACAAGCAAGGGCCTTGTAAGAAATTATGAGGGAGGTAAAGGGGCACCAAAGTGGGCATGCCTTTCCATCTACTCCAGATTTCAGTTTCAGCAGGAATTTATTTCTGCAAGAATGTAACAGCCAAGCATTTATCAAAGGAGTAATGCTTTAGGCTGTTACTCATCTCCACTATCATAAACTCATTAATGGTGGGGAGGTATATATATACACCCCATCATATGAGCAAGATGGTAGACTTATCTGAATGTGTGCACAGTGTGTTAGTGAGGCATTTAGGATGTGGAGATTGTTTGTATCTCTCTAGTAGAGAACGACACCATTGAGCATTGAGTTTGTGGTGGAATATTCAAGCTGGAATAAGGCTGCGATTTGGATTGCTGGTCAGCGTGGAGGCTAGTTTTGGACGACGTAAAGCAACCACAAGAGTCCTATAACATCGTTGCTTCAAACAAAATATGGTTTGTGAGATATGAGCAAAAGAATGAAATCTGGCCGAAACTTTGATGAATTTTTAAAGTATCAAAACTTTGTTATATGTGACATAATTTTATATGGATGTAAACTACTCTTCATTAGCTTTAAATCGATATATAGCAAGTTAAATTTGGATTTAAAATGAAGAAGTTATGAACAATCAAAGTTACGGGTAAAAAATTAGAATTTTTTAGAGAGAGAGAGAGTGCTAGAGGTTGAAGATGACATTGTTCCAGCAAGGCCCACTCTCAGCTCTGGAGAGTGTAGCTCGTGTGGGATGATACAGAGATCCATTCTCTTCATAAGCCACCACAATGGAACCCTCTCGTCGTTCCGAACATGTACATACCGTTAAGAACATGTTTCGACACTCCAATGGTAGCGAGTGAATTACACTCTCCGATCGATGGAGGCAATGAAACAATGATAAAAATTGTTTTAAAGGGATAATATTTTCCCACTCTCAATAAAAAAAGTGATAGCCACTAAGGTTGTTTCCGGTGGAGGTGTTAGGCAAGTGTGAATTCGAAATAAATATTTATTGTTATATATATTTTTTGTATTGATAATATTCATGTATAAATATTATTTTATTGAATTATACATGTTTGGGCCATATTTAAATTCATGAAATATTGAATTTATTAAAAAGAAAAATACATAAATGTATATATAAGTAATGTTGGGCTATTAAGAAAACTAAAATAAAAAAAATAAAAAAGTTAACATATTGATTTCATGTATTATATTTATTGTAATTAGGCTATATTGTGTTATATGTGATTTTTTTTCATACAAATAATGCCTAATTATTTTTAAATTAATTTCAAATGCATGAAAAATATTTTGTATGATATCTAGAGACATTGAAGCATGTTTAGCCTAATATGAAATTTATTCTTGATATGTACAAATTATTGAACTATTTTTTAACAAAGCATGATTGCGTGAAAATATACTTAGAATTGATAAATGCAAGTGGGAGTATGGTTGAGTTAGATTAGTTTCCTCACATACATGTTTTTTGCGCAAATAGATTAAAATTAAACTTTGTAATTAACACTAGTGGCGCAAGAGATGATTAGGAAGCTTAGCAAATTTTCGATCTTGTGACATGTGATAATTATTTAAGTTTATTTTAGATCAAATGCGGCAAATTTGTTTTTTTTTTTTTTTTTAAACGTGTGTGATATCCTTAAGTAATTTTTTTTTTTTTTGGTAGTGAAATGGCTTCAAAAGGTATTGTAGTTGATTTGAATAAAGGGGAAAAATTAGATGGTAACAATTATGATATTTGGCACTGTAAGATCCAATATGTCTTGAATGAGCAAGAAGTCTTTTGGAGACTTTAACTCATTCATTGAGTGCACCTGAGCAAGGTGATACTAAACAACACACCCGTGATCTTGCTGCCTTCGAGAGTTGGCGCAAGAAAGATCAATGCACGTGCTTTAACATGCTAAGCAGCATGCATAATGATCTCATTGGTGAGTTTGAGGAGTATCCAATTGCTCAAGAACTGTGGAAAGCACTTAACGTATGATATGGAGGGACATCAGCCACCAGATTTCGTGGGCTAACCATGAAGTTTGACTCGTATAAGATGCGCTCTAAACATACTATGAAGCAGCAACTTAGGGTTATGTCAACCATGATTCGTGAGCTCAAAATAGTCAAAAATAATCTCACAGATGAGCAGCACGTCCAAGCAGTGATCCGTTCACTACCTAGCTCCTGGGAGACTATAAGCCAAAACATGACGCACAATGAAAATTTCAAAAGTTTTGATGATGTAGCACGTCATTTAGAACTTGTAGCTGAGTGCCGAGAGGCAGCCAAGCCAAATGGTTTTGTATACATGGCTGAGACAAACTCGCGCAGGGCATGTAGGCCTAAGCGCAAGAGTCCAAACTATACTCCCGGACAAGTGCAACCCTCTGGACCAGTGCCTAAGAAGGCTAAAACTACCAAGCGCACCACAAAAGGGAAACGTGACGGTAAAAAGGACAAGTCCAAGTTGACTTGTTACAATTGTGGAAAGAAAGGACACTTCGCTCGTGAATGCACTGAGCCGAAGAAGGTAACTACTAATCCTATATCTCGCTGTGTTTTTGTAACTAGCCATGTCATGATTGCTCATTCTACTCCTGTGTGGACTGTAGACTCTATAGCAACCGACCATGTAGCGCGAGACCGGGTAAGGTTTGTGGAGTTTCACCAGATACCAATTGGGAGTAAAAACATCACAATGGGAAACGGAGCTAGTGTTGAGGTGCTTGGAATTGGTACCTACAAGCTGGACTTGCGAGGTGGTCGCACTCTGTTACTTCATGATGTATTATACGCTCCTGAAATTTGGAGGAATTTACTTGTTTTACTGAGAATTGGTTTCCGATTTGTTTTTTTAGAATAATTGTGTTTTTCTATATTTGAGGACAATTTATTATGAAAGTGGTTTTATTTCAGACGGTTTTATGGTTTTGAATATTGATTATTATAATAATGATGGTTTAGTTTTTTTATTGACTTCTTCTGATGATGTATCTAATAGTTCAATTGTATGGCATGCAAGACTTGGCCATATAGGGCAAGAAAGGATGGCTAGGTTAGCTAGAGAGGGCCTTATAGGCAATCTCGCTAAAGTCATTTTGCCAACTTGTGAACATTGTCTAGTAGGAAAGTCAAAAAGAAAACCGTTTGGAAAAGCCACTAGGGCATCTTTTCCATTGCAATTAATCCATTTAGATATCTGTGGTCCAATGAATGTGAGGGCAAGGTATGGAGGTTCCTACTGTATCACATTCATCGATGATTTTACAGGATACAGTCATGTCTATTTGATCTCTCACAAGTCTGAAGCCTTGGATTGCTTTAGACGTTATGTGAGTTTGGTAGAGAATCAATTAGACAAGAGCATCAAGGCTCTTAGAACTGATCGTGGACGTGAATAACTATCCAAGCAATTTAAAGAGCTCTGTGATGAAAAAGGAATCATGAGACAGTTGACAATGCCTCAGACTCCACAACAAAATGGTGTGGCAGAAAGGAGAAATTGAACACTGCTTGAAATGGTTAGGTTAATAATGGCGCAAGCAAATCTCCCAATTTCATATTGGGGGGATGCAATTTTGACTGCAGCCTACATTCTTAACCGACGGCCTTCCAAATCAATACCTTCCAAATCAGTAGGTTGTGTTCACAATACTTCTCATAAATATGGGAAATTAGGCCCAAGAGGAAAGAAGTGTATCTTTATCAGATATTCTTAGCATTCCAAAGGCTATGTATTGATAGGTGAATAACCTGATGAAAGTGTAACTTAAGTGGAATCACGTGATGTAGATTTCATTAAGAATGAATTCCCAAGTAGAGGTGAGGTTGATAAAGACTTGACACTTTATGAAATGATGGATCCAAATGAAGGTGCTCCAAGTAGCCTAGTAGAGAACCAGGAAGAAATTCCTAAAACTCCTAGGGATAGTAGGAGTGACTGACAACCTAGTGGGAGCGCACCACTAGAATAGGATTCACAACAACCTCAGCCTTGTAGAAGTAAACGTGGAAGTGTTCCTCGTCGTCACTTTGAGATTGAAGGAGAAGCTTTCATGGTTTCTTCACAAGATGATAAAGAGCCTAGAACAGTACAAGAAGCTCTCTCATCTTCTGCTAGTGATAAATGGATGAAAGCAATGATGATGAAATGGAGTCTATGAGGACTAACTAGGTCTAGGATCTGGTAGATCTACTGCCAGGCTGAAAGACAATTGGGAACAAATGGGTTCTCAAAATTAAACGCTAGGCAGATGGTTTAATAGAAAGATACAAAGCTCGACCAGTGGCAACAGGATACATCCAAAAGGAGGGTGTTGACTACGAGGAAACCTTTTCACTAGTAGTAAGGTTTGCCTCAATTCGCCTCATTCTAGCCATTGTTGCAAACTAGAATTTGGAACTACACCAGATGGACGTTAAGATAGCTTTTCTCAATGGAGAACTAGATGAAGAAATCTACATGGATCAACGTGTTGGCTTCGTAGACAAAGGTTAAGAGTGCAAAGTGTGCAAGCTCAAATGATCCATATATGGTTTGAAACAATCGTCTAGACAGTGGTACTTGAGATTCCATCGAGCCATTTCTATCAAATGGGTTTACGATGATCCAAAAAGATCACTATGTCTATATAAAGAGGTCCAAAGGAAGTTTCATTATTTTGTCATTGTACGTCAATGACACATTATTGGCCGGTAATGACGCGGAGATGATTGTCGCCACTAAAAAGCGGTTGTCCTCTAACTTTAAGATGAAGGACATGGGTGAAGCAGACTATATCCTTGGAGTTAAAATCTTCAGGGATCGCTCAAAGAAAATTTTAGGTTTATCACAACAAACCTATATTAACAAATTTCTTGAGCGTTTTCAAATGAATGATTGCAAACCCATAGACACTCCAATTGCAAAAAATGAGAGCTTAAGCCAGAACATGTGTCCTAAGACTCAAGATGAACAAGAAAAGATGGCTCGTGTTCCCTATGCCAATGCAATTGGTAGCTTGATGTATGCTATGATGTATACTCGACCTGACATATGTTATGCTGTTGGTTTAGTCAGCAGATTTCAATCTAACCTCGGACTTGCTCATTGGAAAACAATCAAAAAGATATTGAGATATCTCAAAGGGATGATGGACTATATGCTCTGTTACCAGGGTTCGGATTTGCGCCTGATTGGCTATAGTGATGCTGATTGGGGCAGTGATCTAGATGAGCGAAATCTACATCTGGTTATGCTTTCTTGCTTAATAATGGCACCATCACATGGAGTAGCAAGAAACAACCCTGTATAGCCTTATCGACTATGGAAAGAGTACATAGCTTGTTCGGCAGCTGTTCAGGAGGTAGTATTGTTGAGGAGGTTCTTCCAGCATCTTGAGGTTGTCAAGGATACTTCAGATCCTGTGACAATTCATTGTGATAGCACAGCAGCGCTTGCTTATGCTAAGGACCCCAAGTATCATGACAAAACCAAACATATCGATATACGATATCACTACATACGTGACATGGTTACACATAAGGAGGTGGTCCTGAAACATATTTCTACAACCTATATGATAGTTGACCCCCTAACAAAGCCTATATGAAGAGACGCCTTTCAGGCTCATGTTAGGAGTTTAGGGTTACGTAGATTGTAATGTTATATTGTTTTTCAGTAAACCATTATTGTACTCCTTTTGGGATATATTTCAATGCATATGATGTTATTCAATTTCGGTTTATGATATCACATATATGTTAACACACACGTATACCATATGATTAGTTCTGTGGTGCAAAAGGTATGTCAACAGGCTTAGGTCGGCTCACTCACACGAGCGATCGCCTCTAGCGCTTGAGTAGCGAGAAAAGATGAGACATTCTGTTTCCTTGATGCTTATATAGCAAATAGAGATGATTAACACAGTTATGCGTTGCCTTAGTTTTGTTTAAGATGAGGTCTATAATTTATTTATAGGACCGTATATGGATAGCCCACGATCCATGTAGCCTGTGATTAGCCAGATACGAGAACTTAATTTGATGTCTATGGTGGCAAGTAAATTAGGGACTCGAGTTAGACGCTTGAGTAGCGACTAGACTATGATCTGTATGGTGTATTGAGCTTAGACATACGCTATTTCTTAAGAGAACTCCACCATAACATGTATTTCATACTACATGTGCTTAGTCGACCATAATTGGAGGTGAAAGAATAAATCCCTGCTTCTTCACCGTGTGAGTCACATGGATCTTCCTTTAAAGATCCTACTTATGCCCTTGGTTACTTTTGACTATGTCACGAAGCAGAGGTTTTGATGTTTGCTCCTTTGGCATGTTGCCTGTGGCCATGAAAGATACGGTCTAATGGAATATTGCTGGGAAAGCAGTTGGACCAAAGTTAAATGACATTAGGGCAAAAGGAAGACTATTCTGTAACACATCACTAAGTAAGTACTCACTGTCGACAGGTTATAGAGTTTTATGTTAGCGATATAACCGTGAGTACTTTACGATACTTGTGATGGGTCAAGTATAATTTTGAGTAATTGGACTCAAGAGGGGTTAGAAATACTTAACTCGATGTGTTAGAATAAGTCTGAGGCATAATGAGATACCTTAGGGATATCACTATGCTGGTCTTCCATAAGGATTTGGTAGAGTGCTCCCATAATTCTATTACATGTATGCTCGATGGTCACACGGCCTATTTGCCAGTATGAACATAATGGAAAGCACATTCAAATGTGTGTTGTAGGGTCATGCCCACAATGTGCAAGTGGGAGATGTAAGAATTTATGAGGGAGGTAAAGAGGCATCCAAAGTGGGCATGCCTTTCCATCTCCTCCAAATTTCAGTTTCAGTAGGAATTCATTTCTACAAGAATGTAACAGCCAAGCATTTATCAAAGGAGTAATGATTTGGGCTGTTACTCATCTCCACTATCATCAACTCATTAATGGTGGGGAGCTATATCATATGAGCAAGATGGTAGACTTATCTGAGTGTGTGCACAGTGTGTTAGCGAGGCATTTAGGCTGTGGAGATTGTTTGTATCTCTCTAGTAGAGAACGACACCATCGAGCATTGAGTTTGCGGTGGAATATTTAAGCTAGAAAAAGGCTGCGGTTTGGATTGTTGGTCAGCATGGAGGCTAGCTTTGGACAACGTAAAGCAACCACAAGAGTCCTATAACATCGTTGCTTCAACCGGAGAGTGGTTAGTATACATAAGCAATGGTGTTTTAATTTCCGCTACATACATTTCTGTTTACAGGCCTCATCATCATAGTCCTTGGTAACCTCCTCAAAGCATTTCCTCAGTTCCGTGATGTTCTCCTCAATCTTCTTGTATACATCTCTCTTAGTCTTGCCGCTACCTTTGATGAACTCATATGTTAATTCATGCTTGTACTTCTCTCCAAGCTGGTACTTTGGCTTACGAATTACGATGATCAATAGGACAGAGAGATACCAGTCTTGGCTCAAAGTACTTCTCAAAATCCCTGTGATCTCGCAGAAAGAATATAACCTTTTGTATCTTTGGTGTTGGAGATTGATTCTTTGCATTCTTCGCATTTTCTCCTGCGTTCTGTACTGCTTTGAACCGTTCCTCCTGCAACTCCTCCAATTCTTAATATATAATTTGTATATTACTTATAGTAGTTGAAATTTTGCTTGAGAAATTTAGGACTATTGCTTTTTGAAGTTTCGATGATTTTGAACACACAAGCATGGATTACACCGAACAAGCAGCTGAAAAGAGCAGCCACAAACACTCCTTAATTGTTTACTAAACAAAGCAACTAAAGCATCTAAGGGCCATGACAGCACTCTTACACAAACATCTTCTACATACACACTTTCACTTTTGCGAAGCAACATGAAAGCAATCTTACGCGAACATTCATATCGAATATTTCTGTGGGGAATAAATTTACACACTTTTGACTATTCTTAAGCAACATAAAAGCAGAGTTACGTGGAGTAATAATTTTCTTGCTCAATTTAAGATTTTAAGGAATTTGGTGTGAATGGTAGAGATAGTGGAAAACTGAAATTAATGTATATACCCGGCATTTCGTCTGAACCGTCATATTAGACTCAGCCAAACATTGGTGTTTCAGCAATGGTGTCCAAAATCTGTAGCTTCATGGGACGACCATCCAAGGCAACCAAAGGAAAACCCAACCACGAAATGAAAGACAAATAGTTGGTTTTGATGGAGAGATAAATATATAGCCGAAACAGGGAGATAGATAGTCGGAGGGCATCTTCAAGAACGGACAAATCAAACACAACAACAAGGGAGATGAGGAGTCTGGATTTACTGGCTAAGGAGAAAAAAATTTAAGAGAGGGAGATGAGGAGTCGATCAAGAGAAAGAAAATGCAGAAGGAGAAAGGAAGGAGTTTGCGTTAGAATATAAATTGAAGTAGACGTGGGAGAGAGTGAGCGTAAGAGACTTTAAAGAGTATTAATTGGAGTAAACGTGTTAGAGAGACACTAATACATAAAGATGAGTGAGGTGGAATTGTGTAAGAGTAGGAATTCTGATGTGGCAGGCTTTGGAGAAGCTAAAAAACTTTCTCTCTGTTTCAGGATTTAATTTATACTAGTTGTGGACCCGAGCGATGTGCGGATTTTTTTCATATGGTAAAAGCAATAGTCCGCCTTAATAATTCTTCTTCATTTTTAGATATCTATCAAATGTTATTTATTTCTTTAATATATTTGTTGAATCTGTAATCCATTAGGAGTTAGACACCCAAAAAAATATAAACTAAAACTTTTTTTTAGTATAAAACCAAGGGACAAAAGCTTCATTAACATTCATGGACTCCCTATCTATTGGTGTTTACATGAACCAATTCAATCCAAAAAAGAAAAAGAAAAACACAATCAATCATAAGAAGAAAAAAGTACATATTAAATCAACAATCCCATTAGGAGTTAGACACCCAAAAAAATATAAACTAAAACTTTTTTTTAATATTAACATAAAATAGTTATCAATGTGTTTTGCATGTGGCTCTCTTTCAATTGCTTGTTCCAATCTGTCTTTTTCATTTACGTTTTTTCCTACTTGTTTTGAAATGAGATTTCCTTCGCCTTTTGAATCTTCAGTACGGGCCTTTAGCAGTTACAGAACCAAGATCAATAATACGAAAACAAAAATGAGAATCATAGGGGAGGCAAATAACTTTCTTTTAAGAATGCATTTGGCTATTCCTCAGCATTATCAAACGCCTACTCAACCGTGCATAATAACACCCTATACTACCTAAAAAAAAAAAAAACATAATTATAGGAACAAACCCACAAAAGCAATCAGACATGAAGCTTAGGAAACCACATAAAGGTGTTTAAATAGGAGATTGGGCTGCAATTAATTGGGGAGATGAAGATGTGAGGAAGAGAAAAAGCTTATTAAAAGGGAGAGAATTAAATAGAGGTAAATGCTAAAAGGTAAGAGTGAGAGAATTAATTAATTAGAGGTATAGGTGAGGGGGAAGGGTGTGGAAATAGGAAATCTGATGTGACATTTTTAAAAAGAAAGCTAAAGCTTCACCTATTAGTTTATACTAGTCGTGAACCCGTGCGATGCACAGAAAAGCTACTAATAATGATATGATATCATTTATATTTAATGTTCTACATATCAGTTATGAATAAAATAAAATCAGAAAAGTTTGAAAGAGAGACTAACTTCAGTTATGAATTCACGTATCAGTTCCAAAGGTTTAACATAGAGACAAATCTTAATTCTTATAAAACACTCAAGCACTCAAAATTTTCCTAATACTAAAAAATTATAGACTCTCAAGACTTGGACTTGGACCAAAGGTTGGGCTAGAGAGTTCAACTTTGAAAATTTAAGTTCAAGTATGATGTAGGCCCATTAATTTTAATGGCGGACTGCTCCAGTCTCCACGGCATCCACATTACATATCCAAAGAATTCAAAACTGAAACAATAACACCAATGGTAAAGTATAAGCAAAATCAGAAGCCCTAAAAAAAACCGAAGAATCAAACACATAAATTAATCAACCACCAATTCTAACCAAATTAAACACATAAATTAAATTATACTGCTATATAATTTGGACATATAACTAAACACATAAATTAACTTATACTGCTATATAATTTGGACATATATTGGTTTTCACAAAATGTATTGGTACTTTTCACATTATAACATTTATGCATCCCAATCAACCGCCAATTATCCTTTTCGCATAAATAGAAGCTAGTTATTGACCAATGCAGATAAGTAGAAGTTAGCTATTAACCAATGCAGATAAGTAGAAGCTAGCTATTAACCAATGTAGATAATTCAGTGACTGGTAGTAACTTAAAGATTAATTCACGTATTAGAAACTAAGGACGAGTGGAAGTGCAAATAAGTACAGGTTAAACTTTAGTTAAAATTAGAGCTTGAATGCAAGATCCAAATATACTATAAAATTAAGTATTTGTTCAGAAGAAGTGCAAATAAGAACAGGTTAAACTTTAGTTAAAATTAGAGCTTGAATGCAAGATCCAAATATGGGCAGGAAAAACTTTTTTTTTTTTTTGATAAGTAAATATGGGCAGAAAACACAACCAATTCACTTGGGCATTTAGCAAACCCAAGAGGCAAGAACCTGTTTGTTCACATGAAATGATCAAGGATGCTCCAATAGTTCCTAAAACAAAGCTATATATGAATCTAAATAAGCAAAATGCTCCACCAAAAACCTGTCACATGAAAAAAGTATTTTACTCCGTAGAGCCAATCTTCACTTTCTTTTTGAACCTACATCACATTATGAATCAAGATAATAGTATAAATTCAATATCCACAAATCTTCGGCAAACTCATTCCCGTCAACATCAATAATAAGACTCCAAATTCATTTCCCAATCTCTTGTATGACCATTTTAGAAACCAATTAGAAAACAACAAATTTCATTGTTGCATAATTGTTAGCCTCAAGGTTTCAATAATTATTAATTGGCTAATTAATCTAAAGACATTCATGTAGTTTTGATGATAACCATGATTTTAAGTTGTCCATTAATAATATTTTCATATGAACTAATGATTTATGTTTTAAAGCTTAATTTTGACTATTGATTTAATTGGACCAAGATGGCCAATTTAAATATCAAGCAAATGCAAAGTTGACAAATTGCAAATTCATTGAAGATCAAAGTCATCAAGACTCAAGACAAAGAAATCAAGCTCAAAGACAATGATCCGAGACATATGAGAAGTAAGAGTTAGGTTTTGTAAAGTTTATTAAGATTTGATCTTTAAGGCTCAACTTTAAAACCAACTTCAATTGAAAAATCTCTTAAAGTTTTCAGAGACAACTTGATTGGTTGAAATTCAAATATAAGACAACCATATCAATTGAAAAATCTCTTAAAGTTTTCAAAGACAAACTTGATTGGTTGAAATTCAAATATAAGACAACCATATCAATTGAAAAATCTCTTAAAGTTTTCAAAGACAACTTGATTGGTTGAAATTCAAAAATAAGACAACCATATCAATTGAAAAATCTCTTAAAGTTTTCAAAGAAAGCAACTTGATTGAAATTCACATGCAAGACAACCATATCAATTATGGTTGAAAAATCTTAAGAAGAAAAGTTTTCAAAGAAAGCAACTTGATTGAAATTCACATGCAAGACAACCATATCAATTATGGTTGAAAAATCTTAAGAAGAAAAGTTTTCAAAGAAAGCAAATTGATTAATTGAAAATCAAGAAGAATGCAAGACAACATGATGGCTATAAATACTACCCTTTCTTCATTTCTAAACATCAAGCATACAAGAGAAATCAAAGATAGAAAAGATAACATCTTATACATCAATCCATCCTTCTCAAGCTTATATTTTCATATCATTCAAAATCCTTGATTGAAAATTTCTCTAAACACTTTTTGAGCCATATTGATCAAATCCTTGATATACTATTAGAGTGAGCATATTGTGTACAATTACTCTTTGAGAGAGCCTTATCTTGTACAACAAATACTTTGTTGAAACCTGTGAGTATTTTGTTAGGGTTTTGGTATAAATCCTAAGGAGTGAAAAGGATTTTTCACTCGGTGGTTACTCTTCACTGTGTAAGGAAGATTTGTAACGGTTTTATCTTCACCCGAAAGAAGATTGTCAAATAGTGGATTTGGGGAATCCTCAAGAAGTGTTCTTGAGGTGGGGACGTAGGCACGAAAGCCGAACCTCGATAACAATCATCGTGTTTGATTTTCTCTCTCTCTATATCTTACATATTTAATTATTTATATATACACTTGTGCTTGATTTCATATCATATCTATATTGCAATTGAATTGTGATCAAACATTTGCTAAATCAACATTTGTTATTTGAAGATAGTTTTTAATTCCGCATTTAAATTGAAAAAGTTTGCCTCAACCTAAATCACCCCCCCTCTTAGGTTGATATTTGGGTAACAATTGGTATCAGAGCCAAGGCTCTACATATAGATTTAACAATCTTAGAGTTAAGATCATGGCAAACACACCTAGACCTCAAATGCTTGAAGGTCAATCTACTCATAGACCACCTCTATTCATTGGTAGTGATTATGGCTATTGGAAAAATAGAATGATCATGTATATTAAGGGCCAAGACTATCATGTTTGGAGAATCATTGCAAATGGTCCTCATATTCCCACAAAAACTGTGGAAGGAGCAACCTTAGCAAAATTAGAAAGTGAATGGAATGAGGCTGATGTAAGACTCATTGAATTAAATTGTAAAGCTATGAGTACTTTATATTGTGCTCTTGACCCAATTGAATACAATAGAGTCTCGGGTTGTGACTCGGCTAAAGAAATTTGGGACAAACTTAAAGTTACTTGTGAAGGAACTAATCAAGTTAAGGAATCTAAAATGAACATGCTTGTCCATGAATATGAATTGTTTGTTATGAAGAAAGATGAAAATATTAGTGAAATGTCTACTAGGTTTACTAATATTGTGAATAGCTTGAAGGCCCTTGGAAAAATTTATACTAACCAAGAAAATGTGAGAAAAATTCTCAGGTCATTACCAAAGAGATGGGAAGCAAAGATGACAGCAATTTCTGAAGCTAGAGATCTTAAGGTGTTGACCTTAGAGGAACTATTCGGATCACTTATGACGTATAAGCTTGAAATGAATAGTAAAGTGGAGGAAGAAGAAGTCAAACCAAAGAAAAACTTTGCCCTCAAATCCTCTCATCATGACCACGACAATAGTGAAGAGGAAAGAGATGAAGAAGAAGAAATTGCCCTGATGACTAGAAACTTCAAAAAGTTCTTAAAGAAGAAAAAGGGTTTGGAAGAAGATTCCCAAAGAAAGGAGAAAATAAAGGAGAATCAAGCAAAACTGAAACTCCTACCTGCTACAAATGCAAGAAGCAGGGGCATTACAAAAATGAGTGTCCTCAAGTAAACAAAGAGAAAATGAAGTACAAAAAGAAAGCTCTAAAGGTAACTTGGGATGACTCCGATGAAAGTGATTCAGATAACAACTCAAGTGACAATGAAGTGGCAAATCTTTGTCTTTTGGGATACATAAATGAATCCAACATAAGTGAGGATGAGCACGCGAGCTTTTGTCCGCTAGCATTTAATGACGATGAAAGCGCCACCGAAGATCTTTGCTTAATGGCACATGGAGATGAGGTAACTTCTAAACTTAATTCTTTAGAAGATGAATCTTATAGCTATGATGAATTACAAAATGCTTTTGAAGAATTAGTTGAAGAATTTGAGAAGAATGTTTTGAAAAATAAAGTTTTTAAAAAGAAAGTCACATCTCTTTCAAATGAATTAAATGATTTGAAAAACAAAAATGAAATTCTAGAAAAACAAATTAATTCTTTGAATGATAAAAATCTGTCTTTAAAAGAAGAAATAGTTAAGTTTAAAATTAAGCCACAAAACTTTATTGAGAAAATGTAAGCAAATGATGTGGAAACATCATCACAAATTGTTCACGATTCAAATCTTTTGATTAATGAAAATAAAGAACTAAAATTCAAGGTTGAAAACTTAACCAAAATTTTGACTAACTTTACAAATTGAAAGAAAAATTTGGATAATTTGTTGGGTAGTCAAAGATGTGTTTTTGACAAAGCGGGTATTGGATATAACCCGAAAATAAAAGAAAAACATTATCAAAAATTTTTTATTAATGAAAATCTCTTGAAATCTCCCATATGTAAACATTGTGGAAAAATAGGGCATAATATTCATACATGTCCCATGAAAAATAAGATTTGGATTATTAAAGGAACCACACCACCAACTAACCCAAGAGGACCAAAGAAGATTTGGGTACTAAAGAAAGTTACTTAAATTTGTTTTGTAGGTATGCTTGATATCCAAATCTATCAAGGACAAGTGGTTTCTTGACAGTGGATGTTCAAGGCATATGACAGGTGACAAAAACAAGTTCACTTTTCTTACTCTAAAAGATGGAGGAAATGTCAAATTCGGTGATAACTCAAAAGGAAAGATCATCGGTATAGGTAATATTGGTAAAACACATTCTCTTGTTATTGAAGATGTTCTCTTGGTTGATGGTTTAAAACATAACTTGCTAAGTATTAGCCAATTGTGTGATAAAGGCTATAATGTAATATTTAAATCAATCATGTACATTATAGTAAATGAAATTGATAATCAAGTTTTATTTGTGGCATTTAGAAATGAGAATGTCTACACTATTGATTTTGATAATATGACTTCAAAAGAATCAATTTGCCTTGCTGCCATAAATGAAAATAGTTGGTTGTGGCATAGAAGATTAGGGCATGTCAATATGGAATTACTCTTAAAATTGTCTAAACTTGATTTAGTAAAAGGCTTGCCGGTTACTAAATTTGTTAAAGACAAAATATGTGATGCATGTCAACTAGGTAAACAAACTAAGTCATCTTTTAAGAAAAAGAAAGTTATTTCTACTTCAAGACCTCTAGAATTATTGCATATGGATTTATTTGGTCCTATTAGATCCGCTAGTTTAAGTGGCAAATTGTATGCATTTGTAATTGTTGATGATTACTCTCGCTATACATGGGTATTATTTCTTGCTCACAAAAATGAAGCTCATAAAGCATTTGTTAAACATTGTAGAAGAATTCAAAATGAAAAAGGTTATACAATTAACAATGTTAGAAGTGATAGAGGTAGAGAATTTGATAATCAAGATATTGAACTATATTGTGATCAAAATGGTTTTGGACACAATTTCTCGGCACCTCGTACTCCTCAACAAAATGGAGTAGTAGAACGTAAAAATAGATCACTTCAAGAAATGTCTAGAACTATGCTTAATGAACATAATTTACCTCAATACTTCTGGGCAGAAGCTGTTAACACCGCTTGCTATGTTATAAATAGAACCATCATTAGAAACACTTTAAATAAAACTCCTTATGAACTATGGAATAATCGAAAACCTAACATTGGATATTTCAAAGTCTTTGGATGTAAGTGCTTTGTATTGAATGATAGAGATAATCTTGGAAAATTCGATGCTAAATCCGATGAAGGTATATTCCTTGGTTATTCTACAAATAGTAAAGCATATAGAGTGTTAAATAAACGAACCATGGTTGTTGATGAATCTATGCATGTTGTTTTTTATGAAACTAATCCATTCCATATCAAAAATAATTGTGATGATGAGCCAATTTCTCTTGAATATAAAGCTAGTTCATCTAACCAAGTTGATTCAAGTGAAAAAGTCAAAGATCAAGTGGATGAACCAAAAGATGAAGAAAAAGCGCTTCCTCCAACCAACAATGAAGAATTACCAAAAAGTTGGAACGTAGTCCATAGTCATCCTAAAGAATTGATCATTGGTGAAATTGAACATGGAGTAAGCACAAGATCAAAGCTCAAGGACATCTGCAACAACATGGCGTTTCTCTCACAAATTGAACCGAAGAACATAAATGAAGCTATTGAAGATGAATCATGGATCTTGGCAATGCAAGAAGAGCTAAACCAATTTGAAAGAAACAAGGTATGGACTCTTGCACCTAGACCCAAGGACCACTCCGTCATTGGTACAAAATGGGTATTCCGAAACAAAAATGATGAAGAAGGTATAATAGTAAGGAACAAAGCAAGGTTAGTCGCTCAAGGTTATAATCAAGAGGAAGGTATTGATTATGGAGAGACTTATGCTCCAGTTGCTAGATTAGAAGCTATACGCATGTTACTTGCTTTTGCATGTTTTAAAAATTTTAAATTATTTCAAATGGATGTCAAAAGTGCCTTTTTAAATGGTTTTATTGCCGAAGAAGTTTATGTAGAACAACCTCCTGGATTTGAAAATCATGAATTTCTAAACCACGTTTTTAAATTATCAAAAGTTTTATATGGTTTAAAACAAGCTCCAAGAGCTTGGTATGAACGACTAAGTGGTTTCCTTATTGAAAAGGGTTTTACACGTGGAAAACTTGACACAACATTATTTCTAATGTTTGATGGAAAAGACATGCTTATTGTGCAAATCTATGTTGATGATATTATATTTGGTTCTACTAATGAAAACTTGTGCAAAGAATTCTCTAAGACTATGCAGGATGAATTCGAAATGAGTATGATGGGTGAGCTAAAATTCTTTCTCGGACTTCAAATAAAGCAAACCGAAGATGGGATATTCTTAAATCAATCCAAATATGTCATAGACTTACTAAAAAGATTTAGATTGACAAATGCTAAAGCATATGGAACTCCCATGAGTCTTTCAACAAAACTTGACAAAGATGAGAAAAGTAAACCGGTGGACGTTAAGCTATATCGAGGTATGATTGGTAGTTTACTTTATTTAACCGCAAGTAGACTCGATATAATGTTTAGTGTATGTCTTTGCGCCCGATTTCAATCATGTCCTAAAGAATCACACTTAATTGCAGTCAAACGAATATTTCGATATTTGCTTGGAACCATTGATTTAGGATTATGGTACCCTAAGTCAAATTCATTTGACTTAATAAGCTACACGGATGCGGATTTTGCTGGTTGCAAAATTGATCGCAAAAGCACTAGTGGTACTTGTCACTTTCTAGGATACTCACTAGTATCATGGTTTAGTAAAAAGCAAAATTTTGTGGCCTTATCAACGGCGGAAGCCGAATATGTAGCGGCCGGTAGTTGTTGTGCTCAATCTCTCTACATAAAACAACAACTAGAGGATTTTAAAATTCTTTTTGATCATATTCCCATAAGGTGTGATAACACAAGTGCCATAAGTTTAAGTAAAAATCCTATCCAACACTCTCGCACAAAGCACATTGAAATTAGATACCATTTTATAAGAGATCATGTGCAAAAAGGGGACATTGAACTTGAATTTGTGAGCACCGATAGTCAATGGGCGGATATTCTCACGAAACCTCTCATTGAAGAACGATTTTGCACAATTCGACGTGAAATAGGTATGGCTAGATACGTTGATATCAAATAAGCTTAAATTTATTATCCTTCTCTTTGATTCAACTATGTTAAATCTATATATACCTTAAGAATTGAATATAAAATGATTTTATGCATATCATGTTCATAAAATTGTTCATTTTATATCTTCCTAGTTATATTGTTTGAACATTCAATTATATGCCCAGTTCTATGTATATTTGCGTATATGTTCATGCATAAAATAAGAAATAAAACTCATCATTTAAACAAACTTGAGTTTATTAAAAAGAAAGCAATAAAGGAGAAGTCACCACAAAAGGAAAAACCACTACACTTCCCACTACATTTATTTGGGGATAGAGCGAGAAGTCAATTCCTTCACCTCAGCTAGTAGCTTCTCATACTGCTTCTGCAGCTTATTAGTGGTCTTGCTCTGCTCTGTGGACCGGATTACCAAATCATCGGCATAAGAATCCACGAGTGCCTTCAGCCTTTTGTTCTCCTCCTTGACCTCCCCTACTTTCTTCTTACTCTCCTTCAGCAACCTTTGTAAAATGGTGACTTGAGAACGCAGCGTTTTCACTTCCATATTCCTAACATGAAGACAACGTCCCATGTTAGAAACAGTGGCAGTACACTGAATCGTGAGTGCCAATGATTCATTTATTATTTGTGGATCAGTCCTCCCAGCTAAAACCTTTGCATCCTCCAGAGTACAAAGACCGGCAGCTACTGCGGTGGCAGTCTCACCATTCAATATCACTGAATCAGTTACTGACACAGGGCCATTAATTGAAAGGAAGTAAGGACGCCAAACTTCTGGCATCACACTAAGTGTATCATTTAGATTAATTGTTTCTGGTTTGTTTTGAGAAAAAGAAGAAGCCATTCTAGAAAATCTAATAAGAGATTAAGCTAAAAGTTTGAAAATGATGAAGTTCATCGAAAATTAGTATATGTTAAATAAACCTCAGATTTTTTAATACCAGCCTGTACCTATTACCCGACTCTCGAGATTTTTCTTCAAAATTCAACGTTCAAATCTCGAGATTTAACGTATACGGAAATATTACTGACTTAGAACTCGATGCGTCGACAAGATCTTTTTTTCTGAAAAAGCAGAAATTTTTTTCAAACTTCCTGATTTATCGGTGTCTATGGCGTGCGTAATTGGATAAGTCAGACACGTAGCATCTTCTGAACCATTCATTCACACTTACGACACGTAGCAAAATCTGAACCATTCATTCACACTTATGACACGTAGCAAAATCTGAACCATTCATTCACACTTATGACAAGTAGCAAAATCTGAACCATTCTTTTAAATAGCGCGTCTGTCCTATAAATTCGCTTCACCTCTCCACTACATACTCACACCTCTCCGATAATATTTTCTCTCATTCTTTAGATAACACTCTAAGAGGATGCAGCATCATTTAGAGATTCATAAAATCAAATACTTGATCTTCTCAGATAGAAGCAAAATTATTATTGATCAAGTTTCCACGAAGCAATATTATTATTGATCATGCTTCTCGGTTGAAGTACCTCTCTCATACACCAGGTTGATGGGAAGATCTTTGGCATACACTCCAAATATATCTTCCTCATCAAAATCATCCCGTTCATACAACTGTTGATACACCCGAAACTTTGTATGACAGAAGAGAGAGAGTACAAACTATATGGGCATCATCCCATGTCCTTCCCGGATTGCTTAAATCATCAGCATCTTAGGCATACGGCAATATTCAACCGAACCCCCAATCCAACCAAACCATTAGGATGAAGAATCTTACAAATGTGAATTTATTTGTTTTATTTCTGTGTATCAAATAGGAGAAATATGTTATATTAGTTAGTTGTTCTATGTTTGAACTAAATCAAAGGAGAAATAAATTTTTTTTGGTTGAATGATGTTTGGAGATATTGAATATAATATTTATTTTTGATGATGCCAAGGGGGAGAAAGATATGACATTTTTTTTGTATCTATTAATGAATTATCATATCTATTGGTGAATTATCATATCTTGCAATAATTGGCAAAAATATGTATATATATTGATTGCTTGATAATACTTAAATGACAAATTGATCTATGCATAAAGAAAGGGGGAGATTTAAAAATCTCTAA
The DNA here is from genome assembly GCA_014362285.1 of Fagus crenata. Classification (NCBI taxonomy): domain Eukaryota; kingdom Viridiplantae; phylum Streptophyta; class Magnoliopsida; order Fagales; family Fagaceae; genus Fagus; species Fagus crenata. The sequence continues at coordinate 64,541 of BKZX01033709.1, forward strand.
TACAAAGATATGCATTATTTTAGGGGGAGCTTTTCAAGAAAAGCTTCAAAATCATATTTCGTATAAAAATATCATATCATATGTGTCATCATCAAAAAGGGGGAGATTGTTAGCCTCAAGGTTTCAATAATTATTAATTGGCTAATTAATCCAAAGACATTCATGTAGTTTTGATGATAACCATGATTTTAAGTTGTTCATTAATGATATTTTCATATGAACTAATGATTTATGTTTTAAAACTTAATTTTGACTATTGATTTAATTGGACCAAGATAGCCAATTCAAATATCAAGCAAATGCAAAGTTGACAAATTGCAAATTCATTGAAGATCAAAGTCATCAAGACTCAAGACAAAGAAATCAAGCTCAAAGACAATGATCCGAGACATATGAGAAGTAAGAGTTAGGTTTTGTAAAGTTTATTAAGATTTGATCTTTAAGGCTCAACTTTAAAACCAACTTCAATTGAAAAATCTCTTAAAGTTTTCAAAGGCAACTTGATTGGTTGAAATTCAAATATAAGACAACCATATCAATTGAAAAATCTCTTAAAGTTTTCAAAGACAA
>BKZX01033709.1:65120-103434 GCA_014362285.1 Fagus crenata
AAGACAACCATATCAATTGAAAAATCTCTTAAAGTTTTCAAAGACAACTTGATTGGTTGAAATTCAAAAATAAGACAACCATATCAATTGAAAAATCTCTTAAAGTTTTCAAAGAAAGCAACTTGATTGAAATTCACATGCAAGACAACCATATCAATTATGGTTGAAAAATTTTAAGAAGAAAAGTTTTCAAAGAAAGCAACTTGATTGAAATTCACATGCAAGACAACCATATCAATTATGGTTGAAAAATCTTAAGAAGAAAAGTTTTCAAAGAAAGCAAATTGATTGATTGAAAATCAAGAAGAATGCAAGACAACATGATGGCTATAAATACTACCCTTTCTTCATTTCTAAACATCAAGCATACAAGAGAAATCAAAGATAGAAAAGATAACATCTTATACATCAATCCATCCTTCTCAAGCTTATATTTTCATATCATTCAAAATCCTTGATTGAAAATTTCTCTAAACACTTTTTGAGCCATATTGATCAAATCCTTGATATACTATTAGAGTGAGCATATTGTGTACAATTACTCTTTGAGAGAGCCTTATCTTGTACAACAAATACTTTGTTGAAACCTGTGAGTATTTTGTTAGGGTTTTGGTATAAATCCTAAGGAGTGAAAAGGATTTTTCACTCGATGGTTACTCTTCACTGTGTAAGGAAGATTTGTAACGGTTTTATCTTCACCCGAAAGAAGATTGTCAAATAGTGGATTTGGGGAATCCTCAAGAAGTGTTCTTGAGGCGGGGACGTAGGCACGGAAGCCGAACCTCGATAACAATCATCGTGTTTGATTTTCTCTCTCTCTATCTCTTACATATTTAATTGCTTATATATACACTTGTGCTTGATTTCATATCATATCTATATTGCAATTGAATTGTGATCAAACATTTGCTAAATCAACATTTGTTATTTGAAGATAGTTTTTAATTCCGCATTTAAATCGAAAAAGTTTGCCTCAACCTAAATCACCCCCCCTCTTAGGTTGATATTTGGGTAACAATAACAATAAAAGCAAAGACACAGAATCCAATCATATTCACCAAATGCTTACTTTATATAAAGACTGTAAATTTATCAGACTTATTCTTGGTTTCTTCCTGTTCAATTGATGCTGATATTTATATTATAACAGAGAATAAGTTACATATTGATAAACAAATATATAGAGAAGACTAAAACTCCTATCACGCTATCAACTCTCTTTGGCTGGATGTTTATCCTTTGAGATATCATTGGTTGTTTATGATTAGATGTTGGTGCTGTAACCGTATGAGTAGGAGTTGTCTTAATATTTTATAAGAAAACAAACAAAGCACGAAAAAAAAATATCTATCAAGTATATATATGCTGATGTCATTGAGTTCCTATTACAATTCTAGTTTGTAAAAGTTTCTGGAATTCCATTACCAAGATAACAGTGGTTTGCCTTCCCAAAATTATTCTCTTTGAGCAAACCAGCAGAGAAAACTCCCAGATTTTAATCCCAATGAACAGACCACCTAAATCATAAAAAATCAGACCCACTTCTTAGTATCCCATAAACCTTCAACCACACAATCTCAAAGACAAATGTGATTCAATTCTAAAGAAAATATATAAAAAGATTTAAACTTGGATCAAATTATAACCTGCAAATCCCAAATGGAACCCAATAAGAATTAGAATCCAAAACTTCTATTGAATTTCGAATCTATCTACGGAATTCAAAGGTTCACAGAACAATAAACTCACCTTACCTTGGTGTGGTTGAGCAGATGTGTCTTCTTGGCCTTGAGAATCTCAGATCCACTGCCAAACTCTTTAAATTCATTGAACGAAAACTGTTATTGACAAAGAAAGGTCGCTGCCAGGAAGTTTGCAGCAGGTTCTGTATCTCAGTTCTTCTTCTGATGTACCGATACATTCTCAATAGATATTTTCCTAAAAAAAAAAAAACAACCACCCATAGTCTAAAACTTTCTAATCTAACTCCAAAATAATGAAAACATAAACACCCACATAGCAAATACACAAAACCCACATAAAAATCTAATCTAACCCCAAACCAATGAAAAAAAAAAAAAACCACTGTTAAAAACCTCACCTTAGAATGGAAACCCAAGTGAGACTGCGGCTTAGGAACTCTTCTGCGCCTTTGGTTTCAGGAAGAATGAGAAAACAAAGAGAGAAGTGGGCTTCAGCTAAAAGGGTGATGATGAAGGTTGTGGAGAAAACCTTAAATAACAAAAAACCTAGCTGGAGATTTGGGGATTATTAATTGGAGAAGAAAAAAGAAACGTGAGTGGAAGGGAAAAACATGGGAGATGAAAGGGCCGGGGAGATGAAGAGGCGGAGGAATAGAGAGCGTTAGAGGTGGAGGTGGAGGCGTGTGAGAGAGAAAGAGTGAAAGAGGAGATGAGGAGGCAAACGTGTGAGAGAGAGAGCATTAGATAATTAAGCATTAATTAATTATTAATTGGGGCAAACCGTGTGAGAGAGAGAGAAAGGGAGTGTGTGAGAGAGAGTCCAATAGAGCTGAAAATCCAACGTGGCAGTATTTGAGAAGGTAAAACAAATTTCTCTGAGCTTCACCTATTAGTTCTTATAATAGATAATAGATAATAGATATAGATATAGATAGTAAGCTTTGGAATGGGCTTGTAGATGGTTAAAATAGAATGAGTTTTGTGAAATAAAGGAAGAAACTTACAGGAAGTGGTCTTATAGTGCCAATGGGGTCAATGTATAGCACAATTGGAGCAAACACCGTCACAAAGAGCAACACCAACACCATCACCAAATTCCTTATCACCATCTCTCTCTCCAGACCAACAAGACAACGCTGCTTTTACAAATACTAATGTTGTATTGTTTTCTTTCTCGTTTCAAAAAAAAAAAAAAACCACTTTATTACTTTACTTTTGACAAAAATTTCATCTATCGCCCCCGTTGGACGAGACCTTTTGGATGGTTGTTGGAGCTTGTTGCACAGAGAGGTTGAAATCGCCATTGTAGAGGTGGATGCAATGACTCGATGAAAGTCAGATCTGATATTGGGTAATTTTGTCTTTGTCCATGTCTAATTGCTGTCTAAATAAATCTAGTCATTAAATTAAAATACAAGTCATTTTTTTATTGGGTTGGTGTATAGATGACGTGATTCATCTGGTGGATTGAATAATTTCTCGGGTTTCTCGACAAACACAGCTCCTTTGTCACTTTTGTGCTTTATTTGCTCCACAGGCTTGAAGGCAACAACATCGAGATCTCCAATGGCTACTGAAAAGAGGTACTGCAGCGACTGAAAGGAGATACTCAAACGATTGAGAGTTGAGACACTAAGAGTAGAGAAAGAGCATATGAGATCTGGGTGAGACCATGAGAGATCTGTTGAATAGAGAAGATTACATTGGGTTGAGGCGTTGAAGTGTTATCGGATTTGTGATGAAATTCGTCCTTTTGTCTTGAGGAATAGCCTAGTTTTGCCCAAAATTGCGCGTTTTGACTCTCTGAACTGAACCATTCCCAAACCGATCGAATCGGTCCAATTCTTGATTTGTTCGATTGGTTCCCAGTTTTTTCTACTTTTGAATGAATTTCCAATTATTAAAAAGAACCAGACCAAATTAGGGTTCGATTCACAATTGAACTGGTTAAACCGGCCAATCCGATACAGTTTTTAAAACCATGCATATAAGTGACCTAAATAATATGAAACATATAAAGTTAGGTGCTATCAATTTGGAATTGGTAGTGATTCTCAAAGTTACATACTTACATATTTGCAATAGAAATTGAAGTCTTTGTTTTTAATTTTTGAAAAAAATAAATAATATAAATGGTATTCCTTATCAATGTCTACATTATAATGAAATTCTTCATATATAAACCAAAAAAATTTAATTGAGTATTTTCTCGGCATCTAACAGGTTTATTACTAATATATATAATAAAATAAGGAATTACACACATTCCCTTTACTTGTTTGAATTCTTGTGATAAAAGTAAGAAAAAGGGCATGACATGGCCCGGACGTGGCACAATCACAGATGCTCCATGCCTAAGTGTCATTGAAAAAGGCAGATAAAGCTCCTCTGCGGTACCATTTACTTGAAAACATATGTCAAGGAGTAGTAGAATCATCACAAAATTAAAATTTCAGAAACAGGATCACAATTTGTGGATGTATATCCAGTGTACACAATGGTGTGCACCAACAATTATCCTTATCATTAAAATGTTCAAATTTGCACCAATAATTATCCATATTTGCACCAATAATTATCCATATCATTAAGATGTTCAAATTTGGGAAGTGATGTCAAAATAATAAATCTCACTCGAGAAGAATGTCTTCTCAAATATCACTCAAGCAAAATATCTTAAGGAATTCTCGATGAAAGAAATTCTATTGATACTCTAAACATTACATACGCTTCCTACACCCCACACACCACACGACACTTCACTCTTGCTTTCGATTTCACTTACACCTCCACACTTTTGCTATTTGTGGGATGCTATATATAGAACACAAAAGAACAACCTCCTAAATTTATTCATCTACTAGATGCAAAAGTTGAACAAATGCAATTGATAAGTCAATTGAAGCAATTCTTTATTATCAGTAATCTACCCTCATCACAAACTTTAACAACACACATTCAAAATGCTATTTTGATAAGTTTTTCACCAATTACTTTTCAATAAGTATTTGAGTAGTTATTTTGTTCATTTATTTTATTGAAATTTTTTGTATCATCACTTAAACTCACATCTTTTATTGGAGATGCAATAATTTTTTGGTTTCTATGAGTTACAAGTATAGAGTCATGTGGTGGAAATTCATGTATTACTTCCTTATTTTCTTGTTTTATCCAATTTTTTGTAGTTCTATTAATTGTTCTTAATTTTTTCGTAGTATAAGTCCTATCAAACCAGTCGAAAAAATTTACTTCAGCTTGTATTTCATTCATAAAATCATAATATTTTTGTCTTATGTGATTTCTCATAAATTCTAAATATGTTTTTATAAAAACCATGCTCTTTTTTCTTCATATCGAGGGGACATAAATTCTTTTCTTAGTTTTTCTTTGTTCAATTCAAATTGTTTTGTAATCACATTAATTTGTGGGTGATAAGGAGGAGGAGGAAAATATGCCATTTTCAGAATTTGTTGGAGAATTAGGATTTCTAGGAGGAATTTGTGAGGATGTAGAATAAAAAGGGGTATTTATAACATTTCCTTTAATTATTCCCTCTAAATTTAGGTTATTATTATTTTGTAAAGGGTTTTTGAATTTGTCTAGATTTAAATTTTGTAATTGATCTTTTTCTTGGATAAATCTCAAAAAGTCGGTCAATATTATGTCTTAAATCATCACCTATTCTATGATTTTGATTTTCTGGCATTTTAAAGCTATATCGAGGAGGTGAAACAATTTTTTCTTTTGTAGGGATTGGTATATCTGGATGAAGAAGAGCTTGTGCATTTTCTAAAAGGTTGAAAGTTTATGCTTATTGATCCATTTGGTTGTTGTTCTATGTAATCTAAATCATCATTTAAATTGTTTTCTATTGGTGGAGTTTTAATAACATTTTTTAATAACCATTTACTAGGTAAATTTATTTGATTCCAATTTAGTTGTTTAGGAACTAGTGTATTAGAATTTTTGCTAGCTTGTAATAATAAAGTTTGGCCTTTAGGGCTTTCCATTAAAGCTTGAGGTTCTAAAGTAGTTTTCATGAGTTTGTAATAAATTCTATAAATAATTACTAAAGGTTGTGATCCTTTTATCATATTATGACCTTGTGTTTTTATGTCTAATTCTAAAGCTTGAATTACAGTTTCGTCTAATAACAATAAACATAAGTTTGGATAACAATTAAAATAAATTGGCCCCTCATAAAGGGATGATTCGATCATTCCTAATAAAGCTTCTTCGAAAATTTTATGTATGCCATCTCTTAAGCAGAGAAGAACACTAGTATTTAATCCTTATCTTATTAAAGATTTATGGTATAAGAGTCAAGTTTCTTCTTAGTATATTCATTGCTAAACTTCTCATTCAAAGTTTATGTGTCTTATTAGTCTCTTGTAATCTTTGTGTTGGCAAGCATGAGTGGTACGTTTTTAGCCGCAGATAGACATTCATAGGGTGGTCCCGACAGTATTCCCTCAGAGTTCATATAGTTTCCTCTTAAGACCCAGAATTCTTAGAGTAGTACGTTTAAAAATGAATCTTCTTAGAAGTTCGGCCTCTACACATCTAAGATGTCTTCCTACAATGACATACCAAATATTAGTATAGATAAAACATGGTATAATTGAAATTTACCTTTAGTTCCACGTATCAAATTTATAAACAATCAACATTTTCAAAACATTATTTTCTTTCAAATTCTACAATTAAAACTGTAAAAAGAACATACTCTATTAAACAAGATTTGGAAACTCTTCAATTATTAAGTGGTGATTCTATTGAAAAACATAAGAAAACTTTTCTTTCATATATATAGGTTTAGTCCAATTTTTTTTTATTGTTAATGCGATAGGAATTGTACCAAACCGAATCTTTAGTTACAAAGAGGAGGAGAAATGATCAAAGGAGGGACAATCCCCAAGCCAAAAAGAGGGCCCTCCTAACTCCTAGGCAGACCCAGCAAGAAGTGGAACTTGGGCCACCTCATTACACTTAACGGTGATTCTGTGAAAAAAAAAAATGGCTAAAACATATAGAAATAAACTGAAACAAAACAGAAACACGATTAATATCATTCAATTGTTCCCCAATCTCAATAGGCGACATATATATTGGATCAAGTAACTTGATTACATATTTACATATAACACTCAACACAAATCAAGCACAAACTCTGACACAATTATTTCCATTCCAGAATCCAGATACATTACTCAAATTAGAAAGTACAATCTCACTCACTTATCTTACATATACATGAAAAATTTAACAAGGTAAACAAATTAATAAGATGATGTGGCCTTGGGATGACTCATGTGAAATCGTGACTGGTAGAATTCTAAAGGCTTTTTTATTTGGAAACAACCGCCTGAATCTGCAAGGCTTTACTTTCTAACTAAGAACCCTTTGGATAAGGAGACATAGAGAAAGTGCCAACAAAACGTAGATACTGAAATAGGCATGAATGAATGGATACATCCGAGTCGTATATTTGATGCAACTTAGCCCTAATACTATGACCAATAATTTAAAAATACCCCAACTGGTGCTGTTGAAATTGCCATGGTAGATTCGAAACATCTGACTCAACATCGTTCCATAATAGTCTTCGATTCTTTCTTCCACCCCTATATTAGTAGGAATGAAGGGCATCTCATTGAAAAGATTAGCCATCTCATTTTTGAAGAGATTAGCCACTTCTTCATCACTGCCAACCAAGTTGTAGAATATACCTGCTTTTCTTAGCTCCCGAACATCTTTGGCTTCTTTGATTAGTGAACGGAGGAAGGCTATGTAAGAGGTAACCCCGAAATCGTTTTTGAAATTGTGACGCTTTTCGTAAGTTACCAAGTTCAAGATCATCGGCCTCGTCAAGTTATTCAACGTAATTGGAGGAATGTAAAGGTGTCCGAGCAAATTGAGTGATTGACTAAAGGATATGTCACGCAAACAACTATTGCTACTCCGTCTCAAATATATACCTGCTTCTTTAAGCTCTTGGACGTTTCGATGGGATATCTGATGGTGGTCGCTTTTTCTGTTTCGCATGGAAACAGAATCCTCATGTGGTTCACCCAAGAGAGATGTCCGCAGAAGGTCCAGAAGATGGATGGGCTCTTCTTCTTCTTTTGAATTCCCTTCTGGTACCATAACCTGACTTTGAATGTAAGTTTTGATCGAATTCATCAACTCTCTTTCATTCTCATTCAACAATTTGAGGAGACTGTAGGGGAGCTGGTTCTCAAACAAAAACAAATCCCGATGTACAAAGGCTACGCTATTATTTTTCAGGTCCAATTTGGACTTGCTCTTATTAATAGCGCAGTATATGAATTGTAGTAATGCACAGCCGTCCACAAACAACAGCCAAGTCAGGGCCTTATCATCATATTTCTTTGTCACCTCCTCCTCGTAGCAGTATCTCAGATCAAGTCTCAGATCCTTGATCTTCTTTTCAATCTTATTGTATAAACTATCCATAGTCTTCCTGCAACCATTGCTGAACTCCGATGTCCAAATAAGCTTGTACTTCTCTCCTAGCTGGTAATTTTCCTTACCATGATGGATAGGACCGAGTGATAACAGTCTTGGCTGATAGTACTTCTTGAGTTGCGCCGCTGCTTGTTCCACCGTCGTTTGCTTCTCCGGCAAGTTTTTGTCATCCAGTCCTAGAGTTGCCAGCGTTTTTTTGTCATCCAGCAGTAGAGTCGCCGGCCTTTTTTTGTCATCCAGCGGTAGAGTTGCCAGCGTTCTTTTCTTAAGTTTCTATCAAAGAAGGCAACTGAATTTTGTAAGTTTGCTGTCCGCTTTAATTTTTTTGGGAATGATGGGATCAATAAGCACGTGACTTGCATGTGCCACCAGCACTAGGAAAACTAAGAAACACAAACATGAAATCTAAAACAAAGCAAGATTCATAATTTATAGCCAAAGCTTATTATGAAACCTTTGGCCCTCCCAGTGGGTGTGCTCGGGTTTGACCCACCAATAGCTTTCATGTAACCATAGCTATATGAAAATTATGAAATTTCACAAAAATGTATTTTTCAATTGTTGAATAAAAGAGCCCATATTTTATTAATTGGGCTGTACAAGTAATTTGCTTATTTACTAAAATGTACTGTACAACCTTTATACTTGACCAATTTTGATTTTGTCTCCTAATATTTGAATGTTTTGATCTTTTTTCTCTTAGTTTGGTTCCGTTTAGATTTTGGTTCTCCCATCCAAAAAAGTTAGCCCCTAACTGTTAAGTATCATCTAGGCTTGACACATGTGCTAGTTGGCTCAATAAAATCATGTCACATGTAAATTGAATCCAAAAAATTTTAAAAAAAGTTATGTCAAATATAAAAATTACAAAAAATAATTTAATTCTTTTTTTTTTTTCTTTCCATTCTTATTTTATTTTCATTATTCCATTTTTGTCCACTTTTACCCAAAATCACCAATCGGTTTTCTCTCTCCCTCAAATCTCTCTCTCTCTCTCTTCTTCTCCCTTGCCGCCGCCTCCACCACCACCATGTCATCTTCTCCACATCCACACCCACAAATAGATAACAACAACAACTAAGGGAAAATTTGTAAAATCTCATCATCATCATCATCCCATACAAAACCTCTAGCAACATCAACCAAGAAACCCAACCAAAAAACCCAGAGCCCACTGTAAGCCCAAATAAAAACCCAGAAAATTAAACCCATGACCGAGTCTCACCCTATTTCTCTCTCTTACCAAGACCCAGCCATGATCGAGTCTCTCACTTACTCGGCTTCTCTCTTGATTTCTTCTCTCTAAACCCATGCTCGCTCCCTCTCACTGTTTCGTCACGGAAAGGCCACCATGGCCATGCCTAGCTTTCAAGCTCTTTGCTCTCAAATGGCCAAGCCCACACCTCTCTCTCTCGTAAATACTTGATGTCCTCACGGGAGCTTAATATTTGATTGTAGCGGTGCGTGGGTCTTAGATCTGTGCAGTGGAACTCGTGGATCTCATAGATCGGGTGTGGGTGAAAAAGATTTCCATGGTAGCATGTGAACAAACCGCGGTGGTGCATGTGGATGTAAGTATTAGTGTGTTCCAATTTATGTGAGTATCAAACGGTCAGGGTGATTTGCACAGAGGTGATTTCTCATTGTGTGTTTGTGTACAAAGATGATATGAGAAAATGAAGTAAATTGTGGAGAGAAGATAATGTAAATTACATAAAATGATTTATCAATGATCTAGCTGCGGGTTTGGGTGTGGAGAAGATGATAGATTGGTGGTGGAGGTGGCAACAAGGGAGAAGAGCCTGACATGTTTTGCCGTTTGGCCCGTTTCAAAGTACATCCAGGTAAGCATAAAATCTATTCTTGGCTAAGAATAAAAAGAGGTTGGTTGATTTCTATTTTCCTTGTTCCTTTACTTAGATCCAGGTTCAAACATTAAGAGAAGAAATAGAATTGGGAGTTGACAAAGAAATTTTTTAAAGAAAATATTGAAGATGTTTTAAAAAACCAAGTTTTACCAGTGCAAGTTGAAAAATTTTGTGTGGAAGAACATATCTTTGTTTAAGATTATGCAGAAGTCAAAGAAGAAAATATAGAGTTTTTTGAGGAAATTAATGAAGATCCTATTAAATTTAATTTTAATTACACTCTAACTTTGTGTAAGTGGCATTTCAATTAGATTTCGCATACTCTTCTTCTACTTCTAACCCAATTTCCATCAAGCATATTTCAAAAAAAAAAAAATACTTGTAATCCAAATTTCCTTGTGAAGACCTATACTAAAAATATTAATGAAAATTTTGTTTCCCGTTTTCATTATAACTCAATTTTCATAACTTATTTTGGAAGATATAAAAATTAAGGCCAAATTTCAAATTACACCCTTTAAGTTTGGTCAAAGTTCAATTCAGTCCTCTAAGTTTTGACCGTTTCAATTTAGTCCTCTAAGTTTGGTTTGATTTCAATGTAGTCCTCTAAGTTTTGACCGTTTCAATTTAGTCCTTTAAGTTTGTTTTCGTTTTAATTTAGTCCTTTAAGTTTGATTTTGTTTCAAAAACTTAAAAACAAAAACTAATAAAAATTATTTATAAAAAAAATTCGAGAAAAAAATAAAAAGTTAAAGGATTTAATTGAAATAAAATCAAACTTAGAGTACTAAATTGAAATGGTTAAAACTTAGAGGATCAAATTGAACTCTGACCAAACTTAGAGGACTAAATTGAAATGGTCAAAACTTAGTGGACTGAATTGAACTTTAACCAAACTTAGAGGGTGTAATTTGTAATTTAGCCAAAAATTAAATAAACTCTTTTCAACAAGATTAAAAATTACCTTTTAATTGTACTCTAATTTTGTGACGTTTTAATTAGATTTTACAAGCTTTAATTTTTTGTCAAATCTCACTCAAATATAATTTTTTTTTTTTTCTAGTCCATTTTAAACTAATTCAAATCTTTTTTACTTCAAGTCCATTTGTGGAAAGAAGATAAAACCATGCCCAATTTTTTTATAATTTGCAGACTCTAAAATTTTCACTTTGTCCTTTCGAAAATTTGGTGCCATTCTCACTTTCTTATCTTTCCACAATTTGACCAATATGGAAATATTGAATTGTTATGGATCAATTAATTTAGTAATATCCTCTCTAACGAAAAGTATCTATGTGTTCTATGTATTATTAATTGAAGGACATTTCAAGTCCTATATAATCTTTCAAACTCAATATCACTATTTTCTTATTCTGGAGCTTTATTTGAGCAAAAGATTGCTCAACTAAAAGTTCTTATGTACAACTCTAACGCAACCAAGGTTATCAACAACCAAAAGAAAAACTCTAACGCAGGAGTTTGGGCTCCTAAACCAATTATTTAATTAGGGTAAAATTTAGATAGTACTTTAAGTTAAATACATTAAGTTCTCCAATTGAATTTACACAAATGGTTACATTAACCAATGAAACACAAACATTATTATCTTTTTCAAAAAAAATTTAAATTCAAAGAAGTTATGTACTTGAAATTAATTAGGGAACCTAATGTATCTAACCTATATAACTGTACCTAAGTTTTACCCATGTAAACAAACGAGTAACATCTATATAAATTAATGATTTATTAAGTTTAACTTTTTCTAATTATTGTAAGATATTTATATTAGGTGTCATACAAATGTTAACAAAGGTAGTATGAGCCCTAACCTTATCAATCAAAAAGAGGGACCGTTGAATCGGAACGTGATGATGGCCCATCCCATTTGTATCTCGGCAGCTTAAATCATCCGAGCTAACAATCTCCACTTTTGGGCATCCATATATCTTCAACGTTTTCAACGATGGCCACTTGGAAGTTTGTTTTCTAGGGCAGAAACACTTGAGTTCAGGTAGACCTTGAAGAATTAGTTGGGCCATTTTTGGAAATACAAACTCAGTTGATATCTCTGATTCTTCTTCCATAGCAACAATTTCCTCCACTCCACAATCTTTTATCCATAGCTTCTCAAGTTGAGTAAGACTTTTGGCCACGGAGATTGGAAAAATACTTTTCAGACTTTTACAGTCAGCAATATAAACATCGCGTAGATTTTGGATGGTAAGATTTGCTTGGGTATTCGAACTCCATACATGCTCAACATTTACACCTCTGATTTCAAATACCTCTTCCACCGAAGCACAATTCAATATCTCCAACTTTTCTAGATTCTGGATTCTTCTCAGGATATTATGTGGAAAAACTTTCTTTAGATTTCCACAATTATCAACAATCAACTTTTGTAGTTTGCAGAAGGAATATGGAACGAGTTGGTTGTGCCAAATCATCATCAAGTTATCAATGCTCCTGATGTGTATTTCCTCCAACTTAGGAAATCTGACCTACAAATTTTCACATTCCGATTAAGTCAATAACAAACCTTTATATTACACATGACGTAATTAAGACTAAGAAGGCACAAAAAAAAAATAGAAAGTCTTTTTAATAAAACTAGATTCTAAAAGACCAGGAAGCAACAAGAACTGGTAACGGTGGGAACTAATTCAAGAAAGTAGAACAGAGAAGAATAAACTTGTATGCATTTCTTGAAGAGAGATTTTTAAAGACATATAGCTACTAGCCTACTAGAACTGGTAGTCGAAAGAGACTAATATAAGAAAGGAGAAAAGAGAGAAATAAACTTGTGTATTTATTGAAGATAGGTTGTGCCCCATTTAAAAAGTCATGTATGTATTTAAAGAATTGGAGAAAAAAAATTAGATAACAGTAATACTTTCAATGATGGGAACTCAAATCTCATGAGTTTTGGAAAAACACTTAGGTTAGAGATTTCTATTTTTTTTTTTTTTTTTATATTCAGTTAGAGGAAATATATATATTGAAAACATATTACAAATTTAACTTAAATAATACAATGTGAAATTGTTAAATTTTTATGCACGAATTTTTACATAATTAAACGATCAAACTACTAGTCACAATTAAAACACAAAAAGTAACAGGACAACATTAATTTAACAAATTCATTAAAATTTTACAAATATCTGCACAATAAAAGATAAACACTATTAAAAAAAAAAAAAAACCGATCCTCATCTGAGATTACAACCCAGCGTCGCCCATTTTAAGTCAGACCACGTACATATTTGAAGTCCAATAACTTGTTGCCAAGATCAGCACAAATCCAAAAAATTGTGCGCAATCTACCCATGCTATCTCTAGATTGTGGGATTGTTGGTATTGTTTGGCCATTGGATATAAGAGATAAGCGTCGAATATGAGAGATATCAAAGGCATCCTCCGAATTGCCCTCAAAGGTTTCCCATTTTAAAATTGAGAGGGCAAGATCGTATACAAGATCATGCAACTTGCAGCTCCTAATATCACCATAAACATCCTTTTCTATATCTTGGAATAAGGAATGTGTTAACAAAATATCAAAATAATTGTTACCAATATCCTCCATCAAAGGAAAACGTCCTTGAGATGAATGAAGAAACCCTTCAGCCATCCAATGTTGAATTAGTTCTTCCTTTCCAATGTTAAAATTTTTAGGAAAAATTGCACAAGATGTGAAACAAATTTTTAGAGATGCTGGATAAAGATGATCGAAGCTTAATTTTAGTATTGATAAGATTCCATCACCATCATGTAAAGAATTCCAAAGTTTACTGTTTTGGACTGCCAACCATTCACTTTTCACCTTCTTACAAGACATCGTCCCTCCTAAAACTCTTGCAACTAATAGAAGCCTATCACATTTTTTAGCAATCTCCCTTCCAATAACCTCCAAATCTGGAGTTAGTGCAATATTTCTTTCATTAAAAGATACATTTTTCTTAATTATGGCCCAACATTCTTCTTCTGATAGTTTTTCCAAGAGATATTAGGGAAGTGTGATTAGTCATGAAATATAACTTATTTACATATGTTTTAGAGAGATTCTATTGGAATTGTGTTACATGGTATGTCGAATTACACTTAAATTGATACATGTTGATCATTTCATTAAATCACATGATTTATCCATTCTTGTGCAGTAAATTAATCTCATAGATGTTAATTTGGGCTATATTTGATTGTAGGTACAAGTTGGAACAGGTTGGATCAAGTTGGAGCAAGTTAGTGCAAGCTAGAAGTAGTAAAAGAGAAGAAATATGGGTGTTGGACATGGTACAGGCACCTAGACCACGGTTCAGGCGCCTATGTCACCTCCAGTCGCCTAATCTCAGGCAGAAACTCCAGTTTTGATATTTTAAGGAATCTAGGTGACTACATTAGAATCCGGGCAACTGGATTAATTCAAGCGGATTCAAGCAGAGACTCGGAATGGATTTTTACTGAGAATCCACTCGCCTAAACCCAATTTAGGCGCCTAGATTCTCGTGATTCCTGTTTTCCAAGAGGCCCATTTGTGTTTTATAGTCCTCTCAACTCCAAGGCCCATTGGACACGAAATTCTGAGGGTTTGAAGTGAGAATTAGAGAGATTTAATTAGGGCTTAAATAAAGTTTAAACGAAACAGTTTAGACTAGACATACTTAGACTATCTCTCTCTTCCCAAGTTTTAGGTTTTCACTCTCATGGCCGCCTAAGCTTCTTGCTAGGGCTAGAGGCTATGTTTCTTTTGTAACAATATGAATCTTTTGTAATCCCTTTGGTTTTTATTAATTAAATACATTTCATTGTTGATCATTGATTTCTATAGATGCATGTTTAATTCCAGACTTTTGATTAGATTAATCATTGTCTTCTTATTATTAAGGGGTATCATTCATGGTTTCAATTAGGAATCCTGTTTTACAATTAAAATGTTTTACTAAACATTATTCTAGCCATTTTATTTTCTCCGGTTATAAAGTGTTTCTGAATTTTTTTAGTTCAACCAAGTCAAAAGGTCTTTAAAGTAAAACAGTCAAATGTATGATGTTATTTAAAACAAGATTTTCACCAGGATTATAAAGGAGTCATATTATAGTATAAAGAAACACCCCGAAACTCTAGTGCCTTTTATTCATTAATTCTCTACAAACCATTTTACTTTACTTTCATAAACTCTCAATACATTGCCCATTGAAAACACAAGTTCCCTGAGAATCGACAATCCTTTTCTCTATACTGCAAGGTACCGCTTATCATTGAGCCACATCAAAATGTCTTCATGATTTCTACTACATTATCACTGCGGGTTTACAATAATAATGTTTCCAACATTCAGATTAACTCCTAACAAACAACGCCTTAAAATATCCCATTCCCGAGGATTATCATTCCAAACATCATCAAGTATGAGAAGATATCTTTTACCTTGAAATTGTTTTTTAAGGCATTCAACTATTGCATTCTTATTTTCTAAATTACATTGGTTATGAGTAAGGGATTCAAGAATCTCTCTCAAAATCATCCCCTATCGTTTGAAACCCCTAATCTGACCAAATCTCATTTGGTAATGGGAGGGGTTTAGTTTGGGGATTGTTTTCTAGGGTATTGGTTGGTGATCGAATAATGAGAAGCGAAGAGAAATGAAAGTGAAGTAAAGGAGTAGAGAGTAGAGAAGTTATTACGTGTTTGGAGAAGGAGAAGTTTCCCAAATACTGAGTTGGAGTTGGTGATGAGGAACTTTCTGTGAAAAGCTGAGCATGTTGGCATTGGTATTGCTCAATCTTCGGTGTTTTCTTCACTATTATTGTCAAAGAAGTGCGGACAGACCAAACCATCCCTCATCCCCATCTTCTTTGTAGTTAGAACTTTGATGGTTTTATTATTTTTCAAAGATTTCATAGGAGATAAACTTATCTACCCTTGAGAGTTAAATTCATAATAGATCTATTACCCATTTCTTGTCCACGATGCGTTTCAGTTTTAGATTGGGGGCTGCGCTGGTCTGGGTTGTCATATCATATGAGGATGGGTTTTTGTTTTTGATAGTGTTTTCTTTTAGTGTGCAGATATTTAAAATTTTAATGATTTTGTTAAATTATTGTTGAGCTGTTAAATTTTGTTTTTTAATTGCGAATATGGCATAGAGACACGTTTGTGACGCATCAATTTGTAAGCATACTGTAGTAAAATTAATAGTGTCTAGCATTTTGCGGATTTATTAAAAAAAACAATGTCTCTAGCATTACTCTTTAATTGTTGATATGACATAATGACACGTCAGTACCACATCAGTTTGTAAGTATCTTGTAGTAAAATTGGTAATGTCTCTAACATTACTCATAACTATATATTCTAGTATTAAACATTTATTATAATTATGTTTGTATATGAAACTATGTATTCTATATTTTTAAAAAAATATGATGTGTCAAAATTCTAATAGAATATTTAAATATAGAATAGAATTTAAATTCAATTAAAATATACATATTAAATAATAACGTGTAAAATTATGAGAAGTCAAAAGCTTATGTGGCGCAATATTATGAAGTCAACAAAAAGTCAAAAAACTTTAATTTTACATTATAGTATAGATATAAACACTACTTGACCCAAAAATATAAGCCCATGAGTTTTGGCCCAGTTGTGTTATACTAATTTCTCAACATTTTTATTTATTTTTTACTAAGGAATTGGTGTTCCACCCTTTGGCTAGACTGAATCCACTCCCTACCCATGAGACACCTTGGAAACTCCATGAGTTGATAGTGAGGCCAATTGAACCTAGGACCTCTGATTTTATGTCACGCCCCAGACCAATGCGCCCACCATGAGACACCCCTAAAATTCCTTTAGCCGATGGTTTTTTTTTATATTAATTCCTCAAATTATTTATTTCTTTTCCAACACTTCGACTCACACATACATATCCAACAACCTCCTCCCTTATGTGTGAGTCATAGCCTATGTATGGGCTTTGAGACCTCTCTTCTTGGGACACATGCAAGACTTTGTGGGCTTCAAGACTTCATTTCAAGGGCCATGAACAAGTGTTACTATCTCCCACTTGCTTATGTGTTTTTTTCACTTCACCACGTCATTCTTGGGAACTAGGTGTCATCCTTGCATTCTCATCCATGGGAATCTCATATGTTCATGTCCATGGGAACCTCGTGCTACTTCATTCATCTTCGATCTAGCACCATTGGCAATACTTTATTGTTGGGCCTTTTTCCAATCTCTTTTGTATGGGCTTTGTGGCCTTGTCTTTTGCGGGCTCCAAGTACACGCACCCCGTCACTACTCCTACTGTGAAAGTGACTTTGATAACACCTTACCACCTTACCACAAACCACTACATGCTCTAATACCATTTGTTGGGTCATAATTTAGTCTTATCTGAATTAAGAAAATCCAACAAATAATTTTTCACCAATCCTAAAAAACATTATCATCATAATTACCAAACGAAGGTAAGATATAGATCAATAAATATTTAAGTGGAAAAGCCTTTCTTCATGAAAGGGAAAACTACAAGACTAACTCCAAATATATCCACTACAATCAAATTGATTACAATATCCATTTAAGTTTACGCCTAACTTAAGATCCACATCAAATACAATAAAATTATCTTTCTTGGAATTAATATGAACTCACCTGAGATCTTCACTCACTAGATAGAACTCACTGTGGTTTTAGTATCCAAAACCCTTTCTTTAGTGAAACCCCAAAAATTTTCTTCATTGTGAGTTTCAAGGATAAAGAAAAAAGAAAAAGAAAAAATATATTACTTTTCTTTGGTCTCACGCATGCCCTGCGCTCCTTCTTTTTTCTCTATGGCTTGTAGGCTGCACTATCTAATCCAATCCCAATGTTATATTTTATATACTTGTACGCCTTAGGAACCTTTGAAGCACTCGGTGATCTTTGAGATTTGAACATCTCTATATTGGGTTTTTCTTATTATATTCTGGAAATCTGGGTTTGAGGGTAGTGGGGGATTTTTTATGAAAGGCCATAGTAGAAGTAGAAGAACAAAAAAAAAAGCGTTAGTTTAACAGAGTTAATGTTAGGGTTAATGAGTGTTTTTTAAAACCATTATTTCAGGGATCTCGTTAGTGGATTGATGAGTTGGAATAATTTATACCGTTTATTTTTATATAAATGGTCAAGATTATAGAATTCCCTAAGAACTCTATGTGACAGAGTTCCCTAAGAACTCTAGAGGATTTTGATCCATGAGTTTTGGTCTATTTGTGTAATATTAATTCCTCAATTTTTATTTTTATTTTTACTATTCTCTTCATGTGAGATTTTGTTATGTCGGTGGTTGAATTAGTCAACCTTGTTAAGAGTTTCCTATTAATATTAGGAATTATAATCGACTTTCTTATACCTCATACGGCAAACCTAAACCTATTGCTATATATATAGGTCTTTTGTTTAGGTTAAGGGTGCCACAATATAGAATAATTAGAGAAAGGTTTCTCTAGGTTTATTCTTGGTGAGAGAGAGGTTAGGGTGTAATTGGGGTTTGGGTTCTTTGAGAGAGTCCAGGTGCCACTATTGTAATCTCCCTATTTTCTTAGTGAAGCTTTCTCCCTGTCGTCACCGGTGGATGTAGGCATATTGCCGAACCACGTAAATTCTTGTATTCTTTATTTGTATGTTTGATCTCTTTCTCTCTTCTTTAATCTTGCGCAAACAGTTAATTTTCACAACAATTGGTATCAGAGCTATTGGTCGAAACAATGGCAATTAATGCTTCTATTGCGACGGTAGGCCTAGTTAAGTTCGACGGGACTAGTAACTTTGGGCTATGGCAAAGAAGAGTGAAGGATTTGTTAATGCAGCAAGGTTTGGTGAAGGCTTTGTACGGGAAAACAAAGAAACTACAGAAGATGACAGACGATGAATGGGAAGAACTAGACATGAAGGCGGTGAGTACAATTCGACTATTACTAGCAGACGAAGTCATGTACGATGTCATGGAGGAGAACTCAACTGCAGGGATTTGGTTGAATCTAGAGAAAAGATATATGTCTAAATCCCTCACGAACAAACTGCATCTAAAGCAAAAGTTGTATGGACTTAAGATGACAGAGGGTACGGACCTGAGGCAACACATCAATACCTTCAAACAAATCATTAGTGATATGTTACGAATTGATATAAAATTCGAAGATGAAGATAAGGCGATGATGCTCCTAACCTCCCTCCCTGCTTCCTACGAACACCTGGTGACGACCCTACTTTACGGAAAAGGAACTCTCGAATTAAAAGAAGTTTCAGGAGCCCTGTTGGATCATTACCAACAGAAATATAAGGATTCAGCTGAGAGTTCTAGTGAAGGGCTAGTAGTAAAGGGTTATCAAGATCGTGGAAGGAAGAAAGACAAAGATGACAAATCTGCTAGGGGAAGATCTAAATCCAAAAGCAAGACAGTAAAGTGCTTCAAATGCCAAAAGAAGGGGCATATGAAGCGAGAATGTCCAGAATGGAATAAGGGGAAGGAAGAGTCCTCTACATCTGTCAACGTAGTAGCAGACTCGGAATCTGATAACAACATGCTTTCTGTTTCATCAAGCACTGACGGTTTGAACAATTCTTGGCTTCTGGATTCCGCATGTTCTTTTCACGTGACTCCCCACAGGAACTGGTTCGACACTTATAGGTCAATTAATTGTGGTTCTGTTCGAATGGGTAATGATGCTACATGCACAATTATTGGAATGGGAACAATTAAAATTAAGATGTCCGATGGTGTGGTGAGAACATTAGAAGAGGTTAGACCTATCCCAGATATGAGAAAGAATTTGATTTCATTAGGGACCCTAGACTCAAAAGGCTATAGCTATAAGTCTGAGAATGGGATAATGAAAGTTTCAAAGGGTGCTATGGTTGTGATGACAGGTCAGAAAATAAGTAGCAATGTTTATAAATTGCTAGGAAATACCATTCTAGGTGGAGTTGCTGCAGTAGCTGAGTCTGAGGATGATGATACACTCTTGTGGCATATGCGACTAGGGCATATGAGTGAGCGTGGTATGAGGGAATTGCACAAAAGAAATCTGTTGACTGGGATTAAGTCATGCAAATTAGATTTCTGCAAATATTGTATTATGGGAAAGCAGTGTAGGGTGCGACTTAAAACTGCCACACACAAGACACAGGGTATATTGGACTACGTGCATTCAGATATTTGGGGGCCAGTGAGAACTCCTTCGAAAGAAGGAGCTCAATATTTAATGAGTTTCATTGATGATTATTCCAGAAAAGCTTGGGTTTATTTCTTGAAGAACAAGTCTGAGGCTTTTACTAAATTTAAGATTTGGAAAGCAGAAGTGGAAAATCAGACTGGAAGGAAGATAAAGTGCCTTAGGACTAATAATGGCACTGAGTACAGGGATGGTGATTTCTTGAAGTTCTGCAAAGAGCATGGTATCAAGAGACACTTCACAGTACGGAAAACTCCTCAACAAAATGAGGTGGCTGAGAGACTTAACAGGACCATCACAGAGACAGTTAGATATTTAAGGTTGAATGCTAAGCTTCCTAAAAATTTTTGGGCAGAAGCAGTGGATATGGCTTGTTATATCATCAATCGATCACCTAGAGTTGCACTTGATGGGAAAGTCGCTAAAGAAGTATGGACAGGACAAGAAGTTGATTACTCTTTCATGAGAATATTCGGGTGTCCCGCATATGTTCATATCTCAGGTGAAGACAGGTCAAAACTCGATCCAAAATCAAGGAAGTGCATCTTTCTTGGTTTTAAGAAAGGGGTAAAAGGGTACAAGCTTTGGGATCCAATTGCGCAGAAGGTGGTGATCAGTAGGGATGTAGTGTTTGATGAGAAGTCAATGACAAAAGCATTCAAGGAAGAGAAGTCTCAAGCAGCGAAAAGCAGTAATAACATTGGTAGATCAACGATGCAGGTGGAGCTTGATGAATTGGAGTCTCAGTCAGATGAGGAACCTCACAGTAATGATCAAGAACAGGATAGCACCAAATCAGATAGGCCTAAACGCAACAAAAGACCACCGGTCAGGTATGGTTTCGAGGATCTTGTCTCTTACGCTTTACTTATTAGTAGCGAGGATCCTTCTATATTTCAGGAAGCAATTGAAAGCTCTGAAAAGGATAAATGGATGGAAGCTATGGTGGAGGAGAATGAGTCTTTGAGCAAGAACAAAACTTGGAAGTTAACGGAACTTCCAAAAGGAAAGAAACCTATAGGTTGCAAGTGGGTGTTCAAGAAGAAGGAAGCAGTATCAGAAAAAGAAGGGAAAAGATTCAAGGCACGATTGGTAGCAAAAGGATATTCATAGAGACATGGAATTGACTACGATGAGGTATTTTCACCTGTAGTCAGGCATACATCTATTAGAGCGGTATTGGCTTTGGTAGCACATTAGGATCTGGAATTGGAACAACTGGATGTGAAGACAGCTTTCCTTCATGGGAATTTGGAGGAAGAGATTTTCATGGTACAACCAGAGGGGTTCAAGCAACTTGGTACAGAAAATCTTGTCTGCAGATTGAAGAAGTCACTTTATGGGCTTAAGCAGTCTCTTAGACAGTGGTACAAAAGGTTTGATTCATATATGATTCAGATTGGTTATACCCGTTGTGAATATGATTGCTGCGTATATGTTCGTATACTTGAAGACGGTTCTTATATTTTTTTGCTACTGTATGTGGATGATATATTAATTGCTGCTAAGAGCATGTGTGAGGTTAACAGGTTAAAATCTTTGCTACACAAAGAGTTTGAAATGAAAGACCTGGGTGCTGCTAAGAAAATTCTGGGTATAGAGATTCGCAGAGACAGAAGGGCAAGAAAGCTGTGGCTGTCTCAAAAAAACTACGTCAGGAAGGTGCTTGAAAAATTTAGCATGTTGGATGCTAAGCCTATGAGCACACCATTGGCGAATCACTTCAGATTATCTGGTAGTCAGTGTCCAAAGAATGAGGAAGAAATTGAAAATATGTCAAAGGTTCCATATGCTAGTGCAGTAGGGTGCTTAATGTATGCAATGGTTTGCACCAGGCCGGATTTAGCTCATGCAGTGAGTACTGTTAGTAGGTACATGGCGAACCCAGGGAGAGAGCACTGGAATGCAGTGAAGTGGATTTTCAAATACTTGAAAGGCACTGCGGAACATGGGATTTTATTTTCAAGACAGCCGGGGACTAATTCAATTCTAGGATACGTGGATGCAGACTACGCAGGTGAGGTGGATGACAGGAGATCTACTACAGGTTATGTGTTTACACTATCAGGAGGACCTCTTTGTTGGAAATTTACATTACAATCCATAGTAGCCATGTCCACTACAGAAGTTGAATACATGGCTGTAGCTAAAGCTGCAAAGGAAGCATTGTGGTTAAAGGGGCTAGTCAAAAAGCTTGGTTTGAATCAAGGTGGAGTTCAGATGCATTGTGACAGTCAGAGTGCCATTTACTTGGCAAAGAATCAAGCTTATCATGCCAGGACGAAACACATCGATGTTAGGTTCCACAAGATAAGAGAGTTGATTGTTAAAGGAGATATTGTTCTGGAGAAAGTGCACACTTCAAAGAATGCAGCTAATATGTTGACGAAACCGGTTACCATAGCCAAGTTCAAGCATTGCTTGGACTTGGTCAATGTTAGCAGCTTATGATAGCCCTTTGGGGCTATGGTGGCCGCAATGGAGGAGAAGTTCATGAGGCTTGACCAATTCAAGCCAAGGTGGAGATTTGTTATGTCGTTGGTTGAATTAGTCAACCTTGTTAAGAGTTTCCTATTAATATTAGGAATTATAGCCGACTTTCTTATACCTCATACGGCAAACCTAAACCTATTGCTATATATATAGGTCTTTTGTTTAGGTTAAGGGTGTCACAATATAGAATAATTAGAGAAGGGTTTCTCTAGGTTTATTCTTGGTGAGAGAGAGCTTAGGGTGTAATTAGGGTTTGCGTTCTTTGAGAGAGTCCAGGTGCCACTATTTTAATCTCCCTATTTTCTTAGTGAAGTTTTCTCCCTGTCGTCGCCGGTGGATGTAGGCATATTGCCGAACCACATAAATTCTTGTGTTCTTTATTTGTATGTTTGATCTCTTGGTCTCTTCTTTAATCTTACGCAAACAGTTAATTTTCACAACAGATTTCCACTCATATATGTATATCCAACAACAATTAATATAGAGTACTTCACAATGAGTCTACTCATCAATAAAACTTTCTAATCTCTTTCTAAAAATAAAAATAAAAAAACTAATATTGAGCAGAAAAAGTCCCATTTTTCCGTTTTGTTTCTTAAAGATAATTTATGATGGGAAGCCAACCCATCACAAACTCATTTCTCAATTATCTATTATAAGCTATTAGATTAGCAACACAAGCTGACCAAATTTTTTCGGGGGGAGGGGGGGACAAACAAAGTCAAATTGGCATAAGCAAATGTGGTTTTGTCAAGAACTTTGTGGTGCTCTTCCAAGAGTTGCCTTGGTTAATGATTGTGTCAAAGATTTGGACAAACAATAAATAAATAAATAAAAACTTTATTGAACAGTTGAAGATGGTAAGGAAATTAATAAGAATAAATGAATATATTAAGAGAAAAGAAAAATTAGGTAAAATAAAAAATAAAAATACAAATGAGTAACTCATTTAATTTTGTCTTGTTTTTTCCAAAAAGGAATGTTTGCCTAAAAGGAATCTTGTTCCTGTTATTGGCATTATGAAACTTATTATAATTTATTTCAGCAGTGAAATTGTTTGAAGGCAATCAAAATGAGCAAAGGATATCAAATCTTAGTGAAATTGTTTGAAGGCTATCAAAATGAGCAAAGGATATCAAATCTTAACGTACCTTTTCGTTGAAAAGTAAGTGAGAATCAACTCCAGAGTAGAAGCCCATCAGATTTGGTAGATCCTCTATATGGAAGCAACGCAATTGAGGAAACTCCATTATATTGGCCGTGATGTCATTGATCTCTATTTCTTCTTCTCCTTCTTTTGCAACTATTGCTCTCATTCCAGTGCATCTACGGATATCTATTTCTTGGAGTTTCGAAAAGTATCCAACCACGGAAGAGGAGAACATAAATCTCAAACTATTACAGTCACACACTTCTATCTTTCTCAAGTTACTGAAAGACCCCACAGCAAGTTGGCTATGGCATATCTTTTCCAAATTGATCAAGTCTTTTAGAGAAATTGACTCCAAAAGTGGAAAGGCAACACGTTGAACCCCCATCCAGCTAGTGATGTACTGAATCCCAGCATTTCCTGTCATATTGAGATACTTTAGCTTTGGTAAATCTTTGTATATAATACGATTGACACCCTCCATTTTACCCAAATAGAGACATTCACAGCTCTTCAATAACTTTTCAACATCAGCCTCTACTTGAAAGCTTCTATCAAGACAAAGTTTCAATTTTCGTGAGATTTCAGGCTCATGCTCACTATAAATATCCCAATCCCAATCCCAATTGTTGCCTATTAATATTTCATATCTTTCCAACTTCTCAAGAAACAAGACTTTTGGCAAAATCTTGGCATTTGGAATTTCTATTTGTAAGGTGGTTAAGTGGGACAAATGATCCAAATCTGAGATTTTAGCATTCCTTCTTTCCATGCTCGGTTCTTCACTCTCCCATTTATTAAAACTTCTTTTCATATATAATTCTTCCAACTTTTTCAAATTAGATAATACATTGGGTGGAATAAGTTCAAGTTCAGAACAATCTTCCAAATTCAAAAATTTAAGTTGAGTCAATTGCTCTATTTCTTTAGGTAATTGTCTAATATTGGAGTCTGATAGGCAAAGAATTTTCAAATTCCTCAATTGTCCAATCATAGCTATGTCTTCCAACTCACACTCAATCAAATACAACGATTGGAGGTTGTCATGCAACAAAAGTGATGAAGGAAGTTTTGTAAGACATATCTCACACAAAAGTAGAACTTTGAGATTTTTCACCCCTTCAAAAAAAGTATTGGGGATTGGCAAAGGACCCTTTTGATTTGCCAAAAAAATAAACTTAACTTGTGGACATTCCAACCTTTCAGGAAACTCACTGAAGTCAATCTCAAGCAGTGTCATTATAATTGAATCTTCCAATACCTTGGAATTCAACCATTTTTTCAAATCATCTGAACTTCTTATAGATAACATTGGTTTACCTTTGTCCGCAATATAAGTGGCAACATCACGAATGACATCATGCACTTTGATTGTATCACTTTCTTCACCTTCTAACAACAAGCTAGAAGCTTTGAGTTTTTTTACCAATGTATACACCTTGTTTCTCACTTCTTCAATTGTAGAGACATCCTCAAGGAAGTCCGAACCCACCAAAAGTGTCTCTAAGAGTTCTATTGGTCTGTCCATATCTTCACCCAATATACTGCAAAATAGGAATAATGATTTTGCAACTAGCATGGTCTTACCAGTGCCGCCCATCCCGCAAACCCCAATTGCACGAATATTATCGTCCTTTAAAGCCTTCATAACTCCCTCAAAAATTTCAATTCTTGATTCAAAATTCTCATAATCTTTAGTAGATATTGTGGTCCCTATTTTAGGCGCATGAGAGCCAATTTTAGAGAACTTGGCTTTTTCCATGATTTCCTTGACTTCTAATCCCAACTTGTCTGCTCTTTTGCTAAGCTGATAACGGGCCTTCAAATTCGGAAACTTCCAATTGCAGCACTTCATCTGTGCTTCTTCTTCATCTTCAAAGAATTTTCCTACCTTTGCAGTGATCCTCTCAACATCGGTCAACCACATCTGGACATTATCTTCAATTTTCTCTACATTCCTTGTAGCAACTTCAACCAAACGTTCCACACTATCTGTGTCAACCTCAAGCTCCTTAAGATTTGTTCGGAGATTGTCAACATTTTTTTGGTAGTGAATTGAATATCCTATCTGACGTCCAATTGTGCCAATTATGTAATCGAAAATTGTTTCAAAAATCAGCGTAAAGGCCGCCATAAGAAACTCCATTCTTGCTTCTAATAAAATTTTCCCCCCTTCTCCTTGTTCTGCCCTTTTTTGGGCTGTTTAGAAAGTAGATGCATAGAAAGCGCTTAATTAATACGATGACAACATTAAAAGTGTAATCAAAGTAAAATGACAAAAAGAAGCCGACATACCTCTCTCGTTCGGATATTAATGAAAACAATTGGTCTTCTTTTGCCTTCACACAAACTGTGTGTGAGATATAGGAAACCTAAAAATTGGCAAAATAAATAAACCAAATCAATTAAAAAATATGATTTATGATTTTTTTTTTTTTTTTTTGTAGTAGTAATGCACCAAGTTGTAGTGAGGTGTGAAGCATATTTGATTTTAACGCTTGAGATGGTACGTATAGACCTGATAAAATTGGATCTAGACCCATTAAAGCACACGAAAATAGTATGGGTAATAGGAATAACAACCCATACATCAGACCCAATTTTGACCCGAATCGATTGGATCAAATCCGGACTCGACACGACTTGTTCACCAAGTCTTTATTATAAAATTTAAAAATTTAATTTATTATTCTCTCATTTTCAATATATGTTTGTATATTAAAGTTATACTAGATTTTCTATATTGTAGATAATAATGACATTTCGCATCAACTTGAGATGTAATCTCAAATATATTTTCAATATCGAATCTACTACTATTACGTGAGTTTTGGCTTTGGTTTTCTCTTTCAATTTTTTAATGTATTTGCTTATGTACAACTTTGTAAATTAAAGCTACAAGTTTTTTTTTTTTTTTTTTAATACGACTTTTGCCACTTTTCAGGAAAAGCTATTCCAAATCTCCACTTAGTTATTTTTATAGGTGATTTAACTTTATTTCATATTTCATGTATATCTTGTATATATGTTATTTTTTGTGCTATTAAAATTAAATAACGGTCTATAAACTTAAAGGAATTATGGATTATTCAACTTTTATCTTTGAGTACTTTATTTGTTCTTTTATTATTTGTATTGAAACTAAAGACAAATAATAATAATAATAATTGTTAGAAAATATGTTAAAAGTTTTTTTTTTCTTTCTTTCTTTATACATTAAAAAAAAAGGGGGTTATATCGAGTTGACCCAACTCATCAAAGACTGAGTAAGGGTTATAAAAATAACAACCCATTTTTATTCATATTTGAACCCATCCGACCTAACCCGTTTTGCTAGGTCAAAAATAAGCTTTATGCATTTACTTTATCAATTTCGCAATAACATTGTTTTCCTCTTTATGTAATTGTTTGATTTTAAGTGATAAGCGAAAGTAAAATTTTAAGGCTTTGATATTGTAGATTAGTTCATTAGTTGTTGGGCATGAATTAGATCTATTCCACCCAAACAAGAGAGACAACAAAAACAAAAGGTTTTTCTATTTGAGATTTTTTCCTTAATTTTACACCTTCATTTCTTCCTGATTTATGTTTGTATTTAATTCCTTATGGGTTTTCCTCTAGTTTCAGTACTGTCTGCTAATTTGGGATTTTTCGTTGAATTTTCAATTTTTGTTTTTGTGTGAGAATACAGTGCATAAACATGGAGTTTCAACTAATTGGTGTGGGATTATGGGTTGGTTTCTTGGAGAATGAGGGGGGAAAATAAAGGAGTAGATGGTAAAGGAATTTTTGTGGTTTTAGTGTTCTAGCTCAACACACACGACATGCATTCAGTCTCTCTTTTGAAATTTCAATTTGAATTTAATTGATTTTACAAATCCCTTGTGAGTTTTTACATGTTTGATGAAGTGTTTGTGTTATGGTTGGACTGAGGTTTTTTTCTATCCCCTCTTAAATCCCATTTCACCAAACACCGCACCTTTCAACCTCAAACTGTCACTCGTTCACAAACCACACAGACTGAAGTACTACCCTTCCACATCAACTTATGGAATTTGTGGTACCATACACCTTTCATTCTGGAAAGATTGAGTATGTTATGGCAAAAAAGGTTTTTCAGATGGATTTGTCAAACTTAAATATGAGAATATGAGTTTTTTTTTTTTTTTGGTTGTATTTTTGTGTCAAAATGGATTTAGCTTGCCTCTTCGAATTTGATCCAACTTTTTGCATGTGAGATTAAGTAAAAATATATATATATATATATATATATGAATTGGCATAACACGTCAGCATTTATTATATTTTAATAAGTATTTTAGTCACATTAGTATTTTTCATTCACCACTTAACCGCAAGAATCAAAATGACACAATCATAAAACTGTAAGGACCAAAATGATACATTTGAAACATTAAAAACCATTTTGAAACAAACGATATAAATTGAGAAGCAAAAGTGTAATTCAACACTATTATTAGTAAAATATTGTACTTGAACAAAGAGGAAATTTTTGTGTCATTTTCATTGTTTTTCTTATTCGATATCATTTTCTTGGTTTTATTGAACTTACATTATGTAAGCCTTTTTGGCTTTAGGAATATTTTCAACATTGGGTTATTATATGTCCAATATGTTTAATCAGATAAAGAAATATGAGATTAAAAGGCATAGTCAAAGGCTTGTTTGACAACATTGGAGTTAGAAAATTTAGAGCCAAAGCATGAAGCCTTTAAAAAAGGGATAAAATGATTGACTCTTCAACTTTGTTTGGCGGGGCCAAAAAAGTTAGACAATCCAAAATCATTTTTTGTTGATAACGAAAAACACCATTTTTCAGCCTAAAATTGTTTTACACCATTTAAGGATCGTAAAAAAATTTTCCACCTCAAGAAAACATAACCCCTCCATTCTCTCTCTCTCTCTCTCTCTCTCTCTCCAAACTGATCAAAATACTATCGAAACTTTTGATGTGACAAGAAGACTCCTAAAATCTCCACACACACAAAACCCTCAAAACTGCTAAAATTACCAAAATACTTATTAAATCTTTAAAATGACCAAAATCACTAATAAAACCTCATAAATAACAAAGTAAAAAAAAAATGGCGTAAAATCTCTAAAATTACCTCAAAACCTCCAAAATGCCCCCTAAAACCTTTAAAAATATCAAAATATTATTGAAATCTCTAAAGTGACAAAATATCTTAAGAACCTCGAAAATGACCAACATACCTTCAAAACCTCTAAAATGATATAAATACCCATAAAATATCCAAAATGACCTAAATATTCTTAAACTTAAACACCTTCAAAAATTCTAAAATGATAGAAACATTTCTCCCTAAAATACCCAAAGTGACCAAAATATCGCCTTAACCTCCAAAAAGATAAAAAAAATATCTCCAAACTTAAGAAATGATCAAAATAACATTAAAACCTTCAGAATCACCAAAATAGCTTTAAAACCACCAATATAACTGATGACTCCCAAAACCACCAAACAAACAAAATTACTGATGACTATGGGTGGCAAAATATGCCCAAACCCATTAACCCACCCAATCCACTCACTAATTATCCATCCAAACCCACTTATTTAATAAATGGGCAATTGGGTGCTGACCCAATTAGGCCCAATTAAGTTAGGATTAATTGGGTTGCTTATTGGGTATCTAACAAATTTACCCAAGCCCATGCACCTATTGATCATTTGGGGGTATTTTTGTTATTTTTATTGGGTTACATTTGTCATTTTAGAGATTTTGGGATATTTTGACCATATACATACATAAAATTATTGGGTAAATGGGTGGGTTGGGTTTTACCTTAGATAATTAGGTTAGATTAGGTATGGGTAATACATACTTTGTTAAATGGGTTTAAATGGGTAATTGGTTTTTAAAGATCCAACCCATTTATTACCTACCCAAACCCAAACAAACCCACCCATTGGACACCCCTAACAACCATCAAAATGACAACAATGACTTATGAAACCTTCAAAATAACTACAATACACCTAAAAAATTTAGGAATTACCACCAAAATTTAAAAGCACTACAAAAACAACTTTAAAATGTGCTTTTGGAGGATTCAAGTATTCATATCTATGCATGTGAATGCTTAATTAAATAAATTGGCGGGTTAGGTCTTGCCTAGAATTAATGGGTTAGTTAGGTAATGCCTATTATTTTCTAATTGATAGCTTTTTATTTTTGGTTACTTTGGTTGAAAGTTTTATTTAATTTTATTTTCACTCTTATTTTGAGTGTGCTTAAACTTAAAGTGTAATTTTCAATTAGTTTATTTATATATTTTTTAATTCTAGGTTGATTTTAGTCGATTTATATTGATATTCTAAAATTATGTGTGTGTTGATTTTAGTCGTTTTATATTAATATTCTAAAGTTATGTGTGTGTGTATGAAATTATTTGTGACTTTCCATATGAAAACACTAGAAAATATTAAAATACTAGAAACAAATCATTTTTTGGAAAATGATTTGTAATTCTAGGTTGAAATAAAGGGAGTAGAAATAATGTTTGATAGGAGAGCTTTGCAAGACTTTAAAAATATCATTCATTCTGTTTTGGGAAAATTAAACCTTATAGTTTAGGGATGGTAACAAATTAAACCATATAATTTCCAAAGTAACAAATTAAACCCCAAAGTTTCAGAAAGTAACACATTAAACATTGAGGTTTCAAAAGTAACAAATTAAACCTTAAGGTTTCAAAAGTAACAAATTAAACCTTTAGGTTTCAAAAAGTAACTTAAACCTCAACCAATGCAAGTAAAATAAGGGTTTAATTTATTACTTTTTGAAACTTCATGGTTTAATTTGTTACCTTTAAAACTATAAGGTTTAATTTATTACTTTCTTAAACTTCAGGGTTTAATTTGTTACTTTTGAAACTATAAGGTTTAATTTATTATACCCCTAAACTATAAGGTTTAAAATGTAATTTTCCCTTCTGTTTTTCTATTGTAGAGTACATCAATGTCTCAAGAAAAAAAACAATATTTGTTCTTGCTTCCAAACTTCCTTGTTTCTTTCTTCTTTTATCCTATTCTTTTGAAGGGCCGTGGATTTAAAATTAACTTAAATGAGGAACAACGCCAACCAAGCCAAAGCACCAAATTAAGAACAGTGATTGCAACGATAATAAAGCATAAAAGCAAGAACCTAATCAAATTAAAGCACATATGAGAAAGAAGAAAAAAAAAAAACATATACCTGTCTTTAGGATATCAACCCAGAGCAGGTTGTTTTCCACTCAGACAGTCACTATGCTTAGTTTCAGAAAATGTACGTCTACAGAAGACGATATCTTCTCCTTTCTTCTTCTAGATAAGTAGAGCAAACTAAAATCATTTACGTATCAAAAATTAAAGCAACAAAAATCAACTTAAGAATTAAAAGGATTATTTCTCTCCCATTTCACTACTCACTTATCGAAAAAAAAAAAAAAACAATTAGACAAACAAATTAAGGAAAAATTAAAATTAACTAAAAGGAAGTACCTCTCAATCTCTCCTTTGTACAACAATTTAGCAGGTTGCTCTTCTATTCTCTTGACTTGGCAAATTGGACCAGTTGTGGTGCGGAGCAAGTATAGTCGCTATGGTAAATAGGACCAGTAGTGGTCCAGAACTGGGAGTACCTAAGTTAGAAGAGCAAAGTAAAACTCAAATGAGAGTATGATAACACAAAAACTGCAACAAAAATTGAGCTAAAAAACACTTGGAAATTAAGATCTCACCTTTTTTTTTTCTTTTTTCTTTTTTCTTTTTTTCCTTTTTAATAGAATTGTAGCAAGGTACTAAAAGGATGAAAACATGAAAGGTGTAAAATAGAAAGTATGACTAAAAGGAAGTACCTCTCTCTCCTTCACACAACAATTTAGTAGGTTGCTCTTCTACTCTCTTGACTTGGCAGATCAAGTATAGTTGCTATATGGTAAAGATATAGGACCAGTAATGGTGAAAAGCTGGAAGTACCTAAGTTAGAAGAGCAAAGTAAAACTTGTTAAAGTTTATACTGTTATAAGGCTAAACGACATGGCAAAATGATGATACAAAGCTACTGTCGTTTAGCTAAGTTAAACTACAGCATGGCACTTAAACTGCAACAACATGCATTCCTCAACAAATAGTTGCATTCATCAACTGCTACTCGATGCATTCACCAACTGCTACTTGATGAGGAACTAAAGCTGGTTGATAACTTATCAAGCCTAAGGACAGGTGGCAGCCTAGTCAACAAGATAAGATTGAGTGGACAATGGATAGGAATGAGATGGCAATCCAGTCAGCAAAGTTGTTAATCTGTTAGCTTAAAGATTGCTAAGTTGTTAGATTAGTTTTAACAGAATTATGGCAAAGCTTCCATGAGTTTCTAGGATATTCTAGATTTCTTAAAAGTAGTATAAATATCCGTGTAATCAAGCTTAATGAATTAATACGAGAGAATTATTTTCGTCCATAATCAATTCAGAATTTCCATAGCCTTAAGCTTTTCTCTCTATTTTGCTTTACTGTGTAAACTTCAATATGGTATCAGAGCAAATTCCCACTGTTCCCACTGAACCAATTACTCCAACTCAAACTGAAATTCCAAATTCCGCAGGAATTTCACCACCAATCTCTACAGAGATACTAGTTCCTCCTGTTGTTGCTCCCACTGTTAGCTCCATGGATGATTCCAATCCATGCTTGCTCACAAATGGAGACAATCCAGGTCTTTCACTGGTTAATCAACCTCTCACTGGAGAGAATTACTAGACATGGTCAAGATCTATGGCCATGGCTCTTGTTGCCAAGAACAAAGCAAGTTTTGTGAATGGTTCTATCAAGGCTGTAGATCCAATTTCACCTCAGTATGGTTCTTGGAAGCAATGTGACACAATGGTCCTTTCATGGATCCTCAACTCTCTGCCAAAGAGATCTCTTCCAATGTCATATACCTTGACACAGCTTTTCAAGTATGGCAGGATCTAAAGGAGATATTCTCACCGAGCAATGGATCTAGAGTCTACCAATTGCAGAAGGCAATTGCATCATTGAATCAAGAACAAAGCTCTGTAAGTGCTTTCTATACCAAGCTCAAGGGGCTTTGGGATGTGCTAATGAATTTTCGTCCCATACCTGCATGCAATTGTGGAACTCTAAAGACTCTGTTGGACTACCAACACAATGAGTATGTGATGAAGTTCCTTGTTGGATTGAATGACTCATATGCGAGTGTGAGAGGTCAGATTCTTCTCATGGAGCCTCTGCCTACAATCAACAAGGTGTTTGCCTTAGTTTCACAAGAAGAAAGGCAGAGAGAACTCAGTTCTGGCCCAATGATGCATGCTGTTGATTCAGGAGCAACAGCTCTAGCTGTTACTAACTACAAACCTTATGGAGGAAACAAGAACTTTGGAAAGAAGGAGAGGCCAGTGTGTTCTCACTGTAGAATCACGGGTCATATAGTTGAAAAATGCTATAAGATCCATGACTATCCACCAGGATACAAGTCAAGAAGTAGGCCTACAGCTAATCAAGTTACTGCTTCTACCTTAGGGCATCATGATGCAATGCATGTGGCAATGCACCTCAGAGTAATGCCACAAGTGATTTCCTTCTTGAACTCTCATCTGGCTAATGAAGCATCTACCTCCACTCACCAAGCAGCCACAAGTCATATCTCACCCTCCCAACTTCTCAGGTTTTTTTCGTCATTTTGAGCTCATACACAATTCTAAACACACTATCTTTTTTGTCAAAACTGTGGACAAAAATGCATTTTCTAATGGAACCTAGGTCATAGACATAGGAGCCACTAATCATATGGTTCATTCAATCAATATGTTCACTGAAATCACTTATACTCTTCACACTAGTGTAGAGCTTCCTAATGGAGAATCTGTATTGGTCACACATATCGGACCTGTCAAACTATCAGACTCTCTCATATTAATTGATGTTCTTTGTGTTCCTGCTTTTTCTTTCAATTTGATCTCAATTAGCAAACTCACTGCTTCCTTAAAATGCTACATATTTTTTCTCTCTAATCATTTTTTCATTCAGGACCTGGTCAAGTGGAAGCTGATTAGGAAGGGTAAGGAAAAGGGAGGACTGTACCTTCTGAAGCACCAAGAGTCTGTGTGTGTCCATGTGATTTCTCCAAGTTCTAAATCTGTTTCAAGTGTATATAATTCCTTTGTAAATAAGTCCATTAATAATAGGTCTTCAAACCTTGAATTGTGGCATTTTAGGTTAAGGCATTCATCCTATGCAAATTTGCAATTTCTGAAAGATTGTATACCTGATCTCTTCAATGTCTGTAATGTTGATGATCATAATAAGCACTATCATGTCTGTCCATTGGCTAAACAGAAACGTTTGCCATTTCTTTTAAATAATAAAATGCCTTCTGTTGCTTTTTCATTAATACATTATGATGTTTGGGGACCAATTTCTTTTTCTACAATTGATGGTTTTAAGTATTTTTTAACAATTGTGGATGATCATACAAGATGCACTTAGGTTTTCCTAATGAAATCCAAATATGCACTAGGACTAATATTTTTTAAGTATTAGTCCAATCTTTCTTTGCCTTAGTTGACACTCAGTTCAATGTCTAAATTAAAGGAATAAGGACTGATAATGCAAGAAAATTTATCATGCCTACCTTTTATGCTCCAAAAGGTGTAATTCACTTTACCAGTTATGTTGCTACTCCCCAATAGAATTCTGCTATAGAAAGAAAGCACCAACACATTCTTAATGTTGCTAAAGCCATCAAGTTCCAATCCGATGTTCCTCTAGAACATTGGGGTACTGCATTTTGACAACCACTTATTCTATCAATAGGACTCCTTCTATTCTAAAACACAAAACCCCATTTGAAATGTTGTTCAAAACAAAAATTAATTTTTCTCATCTTAGAGTATTTGGTTGTTTATGATATGTTTCTACTTTAGCTCATAACAGATCCAAATTTAGTCCTCAAGCATCAAAATGTGTCTTCCTTGGTTACCCTTATGGAGTCAAAGGATACAAAGTTATGGATCTCATAACCCATAAGATTTTCATTTCTAGAGATGTGGTTTTCCATGAGACTATATTCCCATTTCATGATCATAATTCACAAACCACTCAGATTGATCCATTCTCTACCTTAGCTCTTCCCCATTGCATAGATGAGGTCAACTCAGCCTTTCAATCTATGCTATCTTCTTCACATCATAGACCACCTACACCAACAAAGACATCACCTACATCAGTAGACACATCACCTATTTCAAACTATCATACAGCTTTCCCAATGCCAGATAACTTTCCATCCACTTCTTCTATTTCTGACAACTTAATGTATGACACTGCTTTATCTTCTGATGCACTGCATAATACTGTTCTAGCTTCTAATATTCTGCCAATTTATGTTCCTAAGTCAGTCTCTATGAGTTCTCTTATTTGTCCACCAATTAATACCAGAAAATCCACTCAAACATCTAATCCTCCTAAATATTTGCATGACTATCCTATAACTTGGCAGCATCTTCTTGCCCTATTCTTTTAACTTCTCATGACAAGATTTCTGCACTTCCCTCAGGTACACCCTATTGTATCTCTAAATCTCTTTCTTACTCAAATCTATCACCTCATTATCAAAAATTTGCATTAACCATTACCACAAATATAGAACCTCAGTTCTACCATCAGGCAGTCCAATCTTCAGAGTGGAGAGATGCTATGCATATGCATATGCAAGCTGAACTCACAGCTCTTGAGGCCAACAACACATGGTCACTTAACTCTTTTCCACCTCATAAAAGTCTCATTGGCTGTAAATGGGTTTACAAAATTAAGCATAAGGCTGATGTCTCTATTGAGAGATACAAAGCCAGACTTGTAGCCAAGGGTTATACTAAAAAAAAAAAGTTTTGACTATTATGACACTTTCTCACCTGTAGCAAAGATTGGCACAGTTAGACTTTTGGTTATAGTGGCTACTGTGAAGAACTGGCATATAGCTCAGTTAGATGTCAATAATGTCTTTCTTCATGGAGTGTTGAATTAAAAAGTCTACATGTCCTTACCTCCAGGGTTCCAGACTTTTGATTGTATCTCTAAATCCCTTTCTTACTCAAATCTATCACTTCATTATCGAAAATTTGCATTAGCCATTACCACAGATATAGAACCTCAATTCTACCATCAGGCAATCCAATCTTCCTAGTGGAGACATGCTACGCAAGCTGAACTCACAGCTCTTGAGGCCAACAACACATGGTCACTTACCTTTTTGCCACCTCATAAAAGTCTCATTGGCTGTAAATGGGTTTACAAAATTAAGCATAAGGCTGATGGCTCTATTGAGAGATACAAAGCCAAACTTGTAGCCAAGGGTTATTCTAAAAAAAGAAGGTTTTGACTATTATGACACTTTCTCACTTGTAGCAAAGTTTGGCACAGTTAGACTTTTGCTTGTAGTGTCTACTGTGAAGAACTGGCATATAGCTCAATTAGATATCAATAATGCATTTCTTCATGGAGTGTTGAATGAAGAAGTCTACATGTCCTTACCTCCAAGGTTCCACAGCAAGCAAGGTCAATCTAACATGGTCTGCAAGCTCCATAAATCCTTGTATGGCCTCAAACAGGCCTTTAGGCAGTGGTTTGAAAAACTTTCCTCTACTTTAGTTCAACATTGATTCACACAGTCAAATTCAGATTCCTCAATGTTCATACAACAGAAAGGGTCATCTTTCATGGTTCTATTGGTGTATGTTGATGACATACTGATTACCAGTGATGATCTTGAAGTTATCAACAACTTAAAGGTCTTCTTAGACAAGCAGTTCAAGCTTAAAGATCTAGGCAACTTGAGGTACTTTTTGGATTTGGAAGTTGCTAGGTCTCCAACTGGTATTTCTCTTTTCCAAAGAAAATATGTTTTGGAGATCCTCACTGAGGCAAGCATGCTAGGTTGCAAGCCATCCAAATTTCCATTGGAACAACAATGCAAACTCTCAAGGTCAGAAGGTGCATTGCTTAAAGAACCTAGTAACTATAGAAGACTTGTAGGAAGATTGCTATATCTTACACTAACTAGGCCAGATATCACTTATGTTGTACACAAACTGAGTCAATACATGGATCAGCCTCGAGAACCTCACATCCAAGCAGCCTATAGAGTCCTCCAGTATGTTAAGGCACTCCTAGCAAAGGACTATTCTTCTCTTCAAAATCTGAGTTGCATCTTAAGGGGTTTACTAATTTAGATTGAGCTTCATGCCCAGACACTAGAAAATCAATGATAGGGTATTGTATTTTCTTGGGGGAATCCTTGATTTCTTGGAAGTCCAAGAAGAAAACAACCATATCAAGGTCTTCTGTTGAGGCTGAGTATAGGGCAATGGCAGTGGCAGTATGTGAGATAATGTGGTTGTTATCAATATTCAAGGATTTAAGAATTGTGCATCCTCAAGCTGTCTCTTTATTTTGTGATAGCCAAGCAGCTCTACACATAACCTCAAATCCTATTTTTCATGAAAGAACTAAACACATAGAAATTGATTGCCATTTAGTTAGAGACAAGATTCAAGAAGGCTGCATCAAGACATTTTATGTTTCCACACATCACCAACTTGCAGATGTCTTTATTAAACCATTGGGTTTACTTCAGTTTACCTTATTGATCAACAAGATGAATTTATTGGATCTATATGAACCTACTCCATCTTCAGGGGGCCTGTTAAAGTTTATACTGTTATAAGGCTAAACGACATGGCAAGATGATGATACAAAGCTACTGTTGTTTAGTGAATTTAAACTACAGCATGGCACTTCAACTGCAATAGCATGCATTCCTCAACAGATAGTTAGTTGCATTCATCAACTTCTACTCGATGCATTCACCAACTGCTACTTGATGAGAAACTGAAGCTAGTTGATAACTTATCAAGCCTAAGGACAAGTGGCAGCCTAGTCAGCAAGATAATATTGAGTGGACAATGGATATGAATGAGATGGCAATCCAATCAGTAAAGTTGTTAATCTGCTAGCTTAAAGATTGCAAAGTTGTTAGCTTAGTTTTAACAAAATTATGGAAAAGCTTCCATGAGCGTCTAGGATATTCTAGATTTCTTAAAAGAAGTATAAATATCCTTGTAATCAAGCTTAAAGAATTAATAAGAGAGAATTATTTTCTTCCATAATCAATTCAGAATATCCATAGCCTTAAGCTTTTCTCTCTGTTTTGCTTTACTATGTAAACTTCAATAAAACTCAAATGAGAGGATGATAATACAAAAACTGCAAAATAAATTAAGCTAAAAAAACACTTGCAAATATCTCACCTTTTTTTTTTTTTTTTTTTTTTTTTAAATGGT
>BKZX01033710.1:4773-19676 GCA_014362285.1 Fagus crenata
CAGAATTTCCCAAACCAATCTCTCATATTCGACACAACAAAATAAATGCATGGCTGTTCCCTGCAGTTCAGATCAGATTTCAAGCCCCAACTGTCGTTGTGCATATCCATACACAGGAACCCTCCACTTCCAAGCTCTGTCCTTCTCAGACTTTGAGAACAAAAGTAAATACATCATACTTGAGGAATCTCTCATGCTATCTTTCCATTCCCATCAACTTCCTGTGGATTCAGTCTCTCTGACTCTGGATAATCCCATTATGGCTTCATCTGAGTACCTTGAAGTAAAGCTAAAAGTCTTTCCTTATGGCCAACTTAGTTTCAATCGAACAGGAATTTCTAGTATTGGGTTCATGCTTAGCAACCAGACTTTCAAGCCACCACCAATGTATTTTGGACCTTTCTATTTTCTCGGTGATGAGTATGAGAAATACGCAGGTAATTCTGTGTTTACATAATAATAATTTCGGTGTTTTGTGTATCTATCTTGATGCATCTCTCTTGATGCCCACAGAATCACATAAGTCATCAAGCATTAGTATTATAATTGAAGTTGCAGTTGGTGGTTCCATCCTGCTACTGGTATTACTCCTTGCAGGGGTTTATGCTTTCCACTCAAAGAAAAGAGCAGAGAGAGCAACAAAACGTACCAAACCTTTTGGTGAGTTGAGTTTTTGTAAAGATTTAGCTAATCAAATGGGATATGTAGAGTCATTTATCTAATTCATGTCATGTCATATAAAGCAGCACAATGGGACCTGAGCGGAAGAAGTGGTACTGCTCCTGAGGTAAAAGGCGTGAGATGCTTTTCCCTTAAAGAGCTTGAGAAATACACCAATCATTTCTCAGAAGCAAATGTGATTGGATCTGGCGGTTATGGGAAGGTCAGTTTTGATTGTCCCTCACTCTCAGCAGTGTATTATATAAAATATGTGCTAAGGTGAGCGACTAATTGATTAAGTCTTAAACTTTTTTCTCAAATCTCTCTCCCTTAACTCTTCTTTCCTCTCCTTTAACCAAAATATCTCATATTTTACAGCTTAACCAGGCATCATAGCGTACTAATCCAATCCTAGAAGCCATTAAAAGCAATCTAGAAATAATTGTCAGATAACAAAGGATGTTGGCATTAGCATTTATCCAATGACATCAGTATGATGTCATGTTGACATTAGCGTCATGTTAGAATAATGGTTAAATGATTAAATTTACTATTTCCTAATAGTTTAAACTTTTAGCACAATTGGATTTATCATGTCGGTACAGACACCTAGGTAATGCAACCAAATGATTTGGTTTGTTGCAAGACTAGAACTTGTTGACTATTGGGTGATTTGTGGGATTTCTTTTATGGTTTGGTTGAATCTGAATTGGTTGATTGATTGTTGATTCCTTGATTTTAGGTCAATTGTATTTGATATGACTGAATAAAAATTTACATTCATGGCTAAGGGAAATCTAACACTACTTAAGGATAGTATGTCTAAATCAAATTACTTCGAAAAAAATTGAATGGTCTAAATAATCTAATGTGCACATGCTGTGAAGATCCTTTTTTGGTGGACAACCAAAATTGAAATATTTGACTGATAACCCTCAGAATATGGGAGATTCAACTTATGAGATTTGGATGAGAGATTCAACCCTCATATCCTGGCTAGCTAGTGAGACCTTACCCACACCTCCTTCTACTTATCCATCTAGGCATGCAACTTCTAGTTCTGGTTTTTATGATACACTTAGTACTCAGCTTAGCGAGCTCCTTTCTTCCGTTGTTACATTAGCTTACTCGGGTAATGTAGAATGTGTGACCTATTCCTCTCCATCCAGGGTCATTGACTCCAGGGCTAACAAACATATATCCTCTTCTCAAATTTGCATCCTATGAAACACCATATTGCTTTAGCTAATGGTTCTTCTTGGCCTGTCCTTGGGAAATGTGTTCTTCATATTGATGTTCCTACTCTTATGTAGATGTTCTATGATAATCAAGTTGCTATCTTCATTGCTAACAATCTTATTCCATAAGCATACCAAACATATTGAGGTTGATTGTCACTTTATTCGGGATTTGTTGCTAATTTTCCAAACTATTGTTGGCACTGAACAGTCACCAAAAGTCTTGTTTGTCAATATTTTTACAGGTTTATCAAGGTACTCTTCCTACTGGGCAACTGATTGCCATTAAACAGGATAAAAAAGGATCTACGCAGGGAGAGCTTGAGTTCAAAACTGAGATTGAACTTTTATCAAGGGTCCATCATAAGAATCTTGTCAGCCTTTTGGGGTTCTGCTTCGAGAAAGGTGAACAAATTCTGGTGTATGAGTATGTTACAAATGGTAGTCTAAAGGATAGTCTTTCAAGTACTTCCATCCATTTTCCTCCTCCTTTCAATAAGAATTCTAGCATCTGTTGAGACTTCAATTACTCACTTAATTGATAATCACATGGAATTCTTTGATACACTAGCATTTGTGTTATTTACCATTCAGCCGATAATGTTAGGCCATATACCAGTATGACCTCATCCAAAGATGACATGAGAGGAATTATATAACTTGGCAAATACTACGATTTGTCTTTATCCTGACCCTGATCACTTCCCCTATAGAATAAAATGAATTCTAGTAGACAATCCTGATAGAATTGCACTTCCCGACCAATATTAGGGTTTAACTATTTAAGTGTAACTCATTGTCCAGTTGCAAAATTGACATGCAGACAATTTAGCTTGACATGCACAAATGAAGTAGTTATCAGATTCTCATTCCTGTTATCCTGTATCCATACATAATGAACCGCCCTAGAAGCTTGAACAATGGTTTTGAAGTCAAGAGACAGATTCCTGATTCTATTTTTTTTCTTAGTTGACAACTTACATATTATGTATGCAGGGAAGTCAGGAATCAGGTTGGATTGGATGAGGAGACTTAGAGTGGCCCTTGGTGCAGCCAGAGGTCTGGCTTATCTTCATGAATTTGCCAACCCACCCATTATACATAGGGACATAAAATCAAACAACATCCTACTGGATGAGTCATTAAATGCTAAAGTTGCTGATTTTGGACTCTCCAAGCCAATAGCTGACAGTGAAAGCAATGTAATGACTCAAGTTAAAGGGACAATGGTCAGTTCAGAATCTTTAACCTCTTTTTTTTTTTTTTTATGAATACTTTTGTTATGTTATTTAATAAATAATATATCTAGGTATCTGCTCTAATGTAATAACAAGATAAATATGATTAATGGAACATTTTGTAGAATTTTCAGGTAGTAGCAAGAGAAAATGGTTAATTGAACATTTTTGAAGAAATTTCAGGAATTATCAAGTTTAGTTTTCTGAAATTCCAGGTGGAGCTTCTGGAAATGTTTCAAGGAATAGAGTAGATAAATGTGAAGATTGCTACCCATTTTTCCCTCTTCTACTGAAGTTCTAGGCCCAGCCATAGGCAAGGCACTTTTTTGGCTCACACACACTTCTACTAGTACCAGGAGGCCTTAAACTGGTTAGGATGTTGAGGATCATGTTAAGGATCCTCTGCCTTAATCTAAGGCTTTCCATTTGTATACTCATTGACCCGTAATTGTAGTAGCTCAATATTCTTTCCATTTATTTGTAATCATTCCATACATGTAATTACCATCTACGTCTATGTCATTACTCTTATAAATGAAATGACTCACTACTGAAAGAAGCAGTGGTTTTCAAACACTCACATGGTATCAGAGCCCTTGTGGATTAACCTCCCATGATCCCACCTCTCTTCCCATGGCTGCCGAACCCTCCTCCACTCTTCTCCCTTTCAATACTTTCATCCACATGGTTACAATCAAACTTTCCTCCTCCAACTATCTCCTATGGAAGAGCCAATTGCTTCCCCTCGTAGAGAGTCAAGAATTAATTGGTCATGTGGATGGAACTCTTGAGCCCCCACCCCGTTTTGTCCCTGCAGATTCTCAGACACCAAATATCAAACACCTGGCATGGAAACAAACCGACCAATGTCTCTTTAGCCCTTTGCTGTCCTCCCTCACCGAGGAGGCCATGGCTGAAGTTGTGGGCCTCACCACCTCACGTGAGGTTTGGATTGCCCTAGAGAACACCTTCAGCCACTGCTCCAAGGCCCGTGAAATCCATCTCAAAGATGACTTGCAACTGATGAAACGTGGCACCCGAACAATTTCGAAGTACGCCCGCGCCTTCAAGGCCATCTGCGATCAACTCCATGCAATCGGACGAGCTGTCGATGGCACCGACAAGGTGCATTGGTTTCTCCGAGGCCTCGGCTCGGAATTCTCGAGCTTCTCCATGGCTCAAATTGCCCTCACCCCTTTACCCTGTTTTGCAGATCTGGTGCCCAAAGCAGAGAGCTTTGAGCTCTTCCAGAAATCATTGGAACCTGCTGTCCTGTCTGTTGCAGCGTTCGTTGCTTCTAATCGCAACTCCCAAAAACCAAATCAAAGGAACCATTCCACTCACAACCCTCAAGGTCGCACTGGTGGCCACGGCAGAGGGCAGGGATGCTCCTCTGGTAGACGCCCCCTGCGTTGTCAGATATGCCGTGTGGAAGGCCACTATGCGGATCGATGCAGGCAACAGTATGATCGCCATGGTCATGCCCCTGAAGCTCAGCTTGCCGAAGCCCTCACTTCATCATGCTCCATCTCTGGAAATAAGGCCTCAGATTGGTATCTCGACACAGGGGCTTTGGCCCACATGACTTCGGCCCAATCCAATTTGGATCAGTCTACTTCCTATACAGGTAAGGATTGTGTTATTGTCGAGAATGGTGCGTCCCCACCCATTACTCACATTGGTACAATTTCACCTTCCCCTGATCTTAAATTGTTAGATGTTTTGATTGTCCCTCATATCACTAAAAATCTTTTGTCCATTAATAAATTAACGAATGATTTTCCGTTCTCCGTTACATTTATTAATAATTTTTTCACTATTTAGAATCGCCAAACGGTAAGGGTGGTGGTAACCGGTAGACGAGATGACGGCTTATTTGTGCTAGAACGTGGCAACTTAGCTTTTGTCTCTATCCTAAAAAATAAATTTCTTTATGCTTCATATGATTTATGGCATGCTCGCCTTGGACATGTGAATCATTCTATTATTTCCCTTTTGAATAAACAAGGACAGCTTCATCTTACCTCTTTATTGCCGTTTCCTGTGTTATGTAGTACATGTCAAATTGCAAAGAATCACCGTTTGCCTTATACTCGTAATGAACATCGATCGTCAAAGGTGTTAGATCTTATTCATTGCGATATATAGGGCCCTTCCCCTGTCAAGTCAAATTTGGGTTTTGCATACTATGTTTTATTTGTTGATGACTATTCTCGCTTCACTTGGCTTTACCCATTAAAATTGAAATCTGAATTCTTTAATATTTTTCTTCGATTTCAAAAATTTGTGGAAAATCAACATTCTGCTCGTATAAAAATTTTTCAAAGTGACTATGGTACAGAATTCACTAGCAATCACTTTCAAGCACACCTTCATACCTCTGGCATTCATCATCAACTCTCTTGTCCCCATACACTCGCACAAAACGGTCGTGCAGAAAGGAAACATCGTCATGTAACTGAAACAGGTCTGGCTCTCCTTTTTCATTCTTATATTCCCACTTACTTCTGGGTTGATGCTTTTAGCACTGCAACTTACATCATCAACCGTTTGCCCACGCCGCTTCTCTGAGGTAAGTCTCCTTTTAAGCTTCTATATAGCTCCTCTTCAAATTATGAAAACTTTCATCCTTTTGGTTGTCGTGTTTATCCCTATTTACGTAGTTACATGACTAACAAATTTTCCTCTCGTAGTATTCCTTGCATTTTTATGGGTTACAGTTCCTCTCATAAAGGGTTTCGTTGTCTTGACCCCACCACCTCTCGAATTTATATCACCCAACATGCCCAATTTGATGAGCACCA
Organism: Fagus crenata; assembly: GCA_014362285.1. Taxonomy (NCBI): domain Eukaryota; kingdom Viridiplantae; phylum Streptophyta; class Magnoliopsida; order Fagales; family Fagaceae; genus Fagus; species Fagus crenata. The sequence goes on from BKZX01033710.1 coordinate 10,714, forward strand.
CTTTCCCTTCCACCACACTTCCCAGGCTCAACCCATGTACTCCCTTCAAATCTCAAATTTTCTGGAATCGAGTCTTCCCCATACAGACATGTCCCTGGCTTCTCCTGCACCACATTCCCAACACATTCCTCAATCCGGATCCACCCCGTGTATTATTTGTACTGATCCCGTGGATGAGTCTGTGCAGGCAACTACTTCTCATGCAGGTTCATCTCTGCCGCACTCGAATTCCAGCCTGGCTTCTCCTGAGCCCGTCACTGAGTTACCTATCATTGCTCGCCCTCCTATTTCCACTACTTCGTCAAGCTCCCATCCTATGCTCACACGAGCCAAGACCGGTATTTTCAAAACTCGCCACCCGGCGCATCTCGGCCTTGTGGAATCCTCTGGACTTCTTTCTGCTCTTCTTGCATCCACTGAGCCTAAAGGATTCAAATCTGCTGCTAAGAATCCTGCATGGCTTGCTGCCATGGATGAAGAAATTCAAGCCTTGCAAAGTAATCGTACTTGGATCTTGGTTCCTCGACCTGCCAACACCAACATTGTGGGTTCAAAATGGGTGTTTCGGACCAAATACTTGCCCGATGGTTCTATCGAGCGTCTCAAAGCCCGTCTTGTTGCCAAAGGCTACACACAGGTACCTGGTCTTGACTACACTGACACTTTTAGTCCTGTCATCAAGGCTACCACTGTCCGTGTTGTTCTCTCTCTTACTATGACCAACAAATGGCCCCTTTGCCAACTTGATGTCAAAAATGCGTTCCTCAACGGGCATTTCACTGAACATGTTTATATGGAACAGCCCCCTGGCTATATTGACCCTCGCTTTCCTAATCATGTTTGTCAGTTGAAGAAAGCTCTCTACGGCCTTAAGCAAGCCCCTCGTGCTTGGTTTCAGCGCTTTAGCTCCTTCCTCCTTCAACTTGGCTTTTATTGTAGTCGTGCTGACACATCTCTTTTTGTTTTTCATAAGCACTCTGACATGATCTATTTGCTTCTCTATGTTGATGACATCATTATTACAGGCAACAACCCCTCTCTTCTTGAGAACTTTACTTGCAAGCTCAATTTTGAGTTCGCCACTAAGGACTTGGGTTCACTTAGTTACTTTCTTGGTCTTGAAGCTACACCCACCACTGATGACCTCTTTATTAGTCAGCTGAAATATGCCTGTGACATTCTCACAAGAGCTCAGTTACTTGACAGCAAACCAGTCCACACTCCCATGGTTGTTTCTCAGCACCTGTCTACTGATGGTCCTCTGTTTTTAGATCCCAAACTTTATAGGTCTCTTGTTGGTGCTCTCCAATATTTAACTATTACACGACCTGATATTGCTCATGCTGTTAACTCTGTCAGTCAATTCTTACATTCCCCGACTGACAACCACTATCTTGCTGTCAAACGCATTCTTCACTATGTCAAGGGCTCACTGCATTTTGGTCTTACTTTTCATCCATCTATGGCTCCTGGTGCTTTAGTTGCTTACTCGAATGCTGACTGGGCTAGGTGTCCTGATACTCACTGTTCTACCTCTGGTTACTTTATTTATCTTGGTGACAATTTGGTTTCTTGGAGTGCCAAGAAACTACCTACTGTCTCTCGCTCCAGTTGTGAATTTGAGTATCGTGCTTTGGCTCTCACTGCTGTTGAAATTCTTTGGCTCACGCATCTCCTTCGTGACCTCAAAGTTTCTCATTCACAACAGCCTCTACTACTGTGTGACAACAAGAGTGCAATATTCTTGAGCTCCAATCCCGTCTCTCACAAACGGGCAAAGCATGTTGAGCTTGACTACCACTTTCTTCGTGAACTTGTTCTCCCTGGCAAGCTTCGCACCCAGTATGTGCCTTCTCATTTGCAAGTTGCCGACATTTTCACCAAAAGTGTGTCACGACCTCTCTTTGAATTCTTCCGATCCAAGCTTCACGTCAGCTCAAATCTAACGCTCAGCTTGCGAGGGGGTGTTAAGGATCATGTTAAGGATTCTCTGCCTTAATCTAAGGCTTTCCATTTGTATACTCATCGACCCGTAATTGTAGTAGCTTAATATTCTTTCCATTTATTTGTAATCATTCCATACATGTAATTACCATCTACGTCTATGTCATTACTCCTATAAATGAAATGACTCACTACTGAAACAAGCAGTGGTTTTCAAACACTCACATAGGATAACAAAGCAACCACTACGGAAGTTTTATAGGCTGAGCAGGCATTTCTTGCTGCCTACTATTACTGCCAGGACCACCATATAATTGGAGGGAAAGAGATTTTCATTCTATGATCCCACAATCTCCCATTGCAGAGTGGGGGTGGTTTCTTTTGGACAATAAGATTACTAGTAAGAGTATGAGTTAGTGTACGTAATCTTATAAAAAATTACATACTTTGTAAATCTTGATTTCCAATGACTTGAAGAAGAAAATCTTAAGTTTCACAAATTTTGTCTTAATATTATCTAGATTTCAGGACAATACATGAAAATCTAGCACTGAGAGAATGGATTTTATCAACTACAGGGCTATATGGATCCAGAATATTACACAACCCTTCGGTTGACTGAGAAAAGTGATGTATATAGTTTTGGAGTGCTAATGTTGGAGCTGATAACTTCAAGAAAGCCAATAGATCGAGGGAGATATATTGTGAAAGAGGTGTAGGAGGCAATGGATAAGACAAAGGATTTATACAACCTTCATGAATTTCTTGACCCAGCCATTGGTTTTGGACCATCCCTGAAAGGTTTAGAAAAGTTTATGGATCTGGCAATGAGGTGTGTGAAAGAAGCAGGATCTGAGAGGCCTGTGATGGTTAAGGTGGTTAAAGAGCTTGAATACATTATGGAGCTTGCTGGTTTAAATACAGATGCTAGTGCTGCATCCACTTCTGAAAGTTATGTAACAAGTAAGGGGAGTTTCCACTATGCTAACCTTAAAGAGTGTTGAAGATGCAGTGATGATTGAAGATGCAGTAAAGATGTAATGAAGATGTAGTGATGATTGAAGATGCAGTGATGATTGAAGATGCAGTGAAGATGCAGTGATGATTGAAGATGCAGTGAAGGAAAACGACAAGTAGCTTAGGAGATCAATAAGTGAAGCCCTTGTCGTTTACCTGCATAAATCAGATTACTTAAACAAACACATGACTATCATGTGTTATAACTAACCAAAATCAGTTTCAAACTGATTACTGAAAGTTTGTTAATGGTTTACTTTTCCCGCCAAATGTAATAAGTTTGTTATTTAGTTTTTCTGTTTAATCTCCAAGTGGCTAAGCCTATATAAGGAGTGGAGGCTGTACATTGTTGTTAAGCAAGATAATACAATCTCTAAACACCTAGTAAACTTCTAGTGATTCTTTCTCTTGCATTGATCTTTAGAGCTTTCTGCTCTGTTCTCTTGTTTTCTGTCCAATTCTGATATGGTATCAGAGCATACAATGGATAATAATGCTTCCGCGAATCTTGGTAATTCATCTTCTTTGCAAGTAGATGAGTCTACAAATCAGTTCTTTCTCCATCATGGTGATAGCCCAGGCACTATACTGGTGTCTCAGCCGCTCAGTGGTGATAACTACCATACTTGGTCTAAATCTATGATCATGGCCCTTACAGCCAAGAATAAGGTTGGCTTCATCAATGGAACAATCTCAGCACCTGTTGATCAGTCTCTTCCTTCTTTCAATCTCTGGACTCGTTGCAATACTATGGTGATTTCTTGGCTGTTGAACTCAGTTTCAAAGGAAATTGCCTCCAATGTGATTTATGCAAACACGGCTCAAGAGATGTGGGAAGATCTGAAGGAGCGTTTTGCACAGGGGAATGGACCTCGAATTTTTGAAATTCAGAAGGCAATGTCTTCTTTAACTCAAGACCAATGCAATGTGAGTGCTTATTTCACTAAGCTGAAGAGTCTTTGGGATGAGTTAAACAATTATAGATCTTTTCCAGCATGTACATGTGGAGCACTGAAGATCTTAATTGATAACAAGCAACATGAGAATGTAATGCAGTTTCTCATGGGGCTCAATGATAGCTTTGCAAATGTTAGGGCTCAAATCTTGATGATGGAGCCTTTACCAGCAATCAATAAAGCTTTTTCACTGGTTGTACAAGAGGAGAGGCAGAGAATTATTGGAGTTACAACATTGGGAAATTCTGGTGATTTTATGGCTCTTTACACAAGATCTGAGGTGCCTAGAAACAATTTTGGTGGGCGTGGCTATTCTGGGAAGAAAGAAAGGCCACTGTGCAGTCATTGTGGGATTTCTGGCCACATTGTGGACAAATGCTACAAACTACATGGCTTCCCTCCTGGTTTCAAGTTTCGAAATGCAAGTCATGCTGCAAACCAAGTTTCTGTCATTGGAGAGCCCTCACCTCATCTGCCAATCACACAGGCTCAATGTCAACAATTGCTTGCCATGTTGACTTCTCAAGCTTCCCTGAGTTCTGCATCTTCTCAAGTCTCTTCGAGTTCTGCACAGCCATCTCTGTCTTCTCAAGTCACTGATATGGCAGCATCTGCATCTGAAGCTCCTTCATCATCCACTCCTCATCAGGTTGCTGCAGTCACTTCTCAGTTCATGTCAGGTATTTTTCATGCCTATTCCTCTTCTTTTATTCCTAAACACTCAGTCTTTTCTATTGAAACTACATATAAGCCTTCCTTGTTCCAAAATGAATGGATTGTAGACACAGGAGCTACTGATCACATGGTATACTCTTTGTCTACTTTCACATCCATCACTTCTGCCATTCATAGCTATATACATCTGTCTAATGGTCAAAAAGTATTAGCTACACATATTGGTTCAGTTCAGATTTCTCACACATTAACTCTTACTAATGTGTTATGTGTACCAGCTTTTTCTTTCAATCTCATTTCCATCACTAAATTCACAGATTCCATGCCCTGTTGTGTCCTTTTCTTTTCACATTTTTGCTTTATTCAGGACCTTATCAGCTGGAAGAGGATTGGCTTGGCTAAGAGGAAGCATGGATTGTACATTTTGCAAGTTGCAGATCCACAACTAGATTCTCTTCCTATTCCCTGTACAGCTTTGCTTTCTGTTAAGTCCACTGCCAATATAGCCGAATTTAATGTTTGGCATCATAGGTTATGGCATCCTTCTACCTCTCGTTTGAATTTGTTAAGTCATGTAATAAGTGGTTTGAACATGTATTCTGCCAGTCCACATTGTAATGTTTGCAACTTGTCCAAAATGAGAAGACTACCATTTCCTACAAGTGTCCATATATCTCTCTTACCTTTTGACTTAATACATTGTGATATTTGGGGACCTTTCCATGTACCCACTGTCAATAATCAGAAATATTTTCTTACAATTGTAGATGATTGCACAAGATGCACATGGATATTTTTAATGAAATTAAAATCAGAAACTCGTGCTCTCTTGCAATCATTCTTTAAACTAGTCCAAAATCAGTTTTCCTCATCCATTAAAGTCCTTAGATCTGATAATGGCCTTGAGTTTTCTATGGATGAGTTTTATGCTCAACAGGGCACTATACACTAGACCAGCTGCATAGGAACCCCTCAACAGAACTCCACTGTAGAAAGGAAACACCAACACCTTCTTACAGTGGCTAGATCTCTTAAATTTCAAGCTAATCTACCTGTACCTTATTGGGGATATTCTGTTCTTACAGCTGCCTACCTCATCAATCGTATTCCTTCTCCACTCCTCAATGACAAATCACCTTATGAATTGTTGTTTAAAACCATTCCTCCATATTCTCACCTTAGGGTCTTTGGGTCACTATGTTATGCAGCCACTTTATCCCATAATAGGCATAAATTTGCCCCTAGGTCTAGAGAATGCATTATGCTAGGATATCCTTTTGGAACCAAAGGATATAGACTTTTAGACCTTAAGACTTCTCAAGTTTTTGTCTCAAGAGATGTTCTTTTCCATGAAACAATCTTTCCATTTCAACCTACAAAAGCTCTACCCCAAATTCATTCTTTATCAAATACACACATACCTTCATCCTCAAATCAGTCACCTGCATTTCCTGCTACTGTCATTCCTACATCATCCACTGATTCTGCATTAACACACACTGATGCATTACCTTCTATATTTACCTCACCTCATCCTCATTCTCCAACTCAACCTTGCTCTTCACCTCCAACTCCTATTTCACCCCAGCAGAGCATTGTTCCACTAGTACCACCACTTAGACAGTCAACAAGAGCCCATAAACTCCCTGCTTACTTGCAAAATTATCACTGCAACAATGCCTCCTCTGATCCTGTCCCTCTCTCCACTGTGGTTCAAGGTACTTCATCCACTAAATTTCCTTTATCTCAAGTATTATCCTATTCCCATTTATCCCCCAATTACAAATTCTTTGTGTTAAATGCTTCCACTATCCGTGAGCCTTCCACCTATAATGAAGCTAGCAAATCACCCCACTGGTGTGAAGCCATGACAGCAGAAATTCATGCTCTTGAGACTAATCAGACTTGGTCACTTACTTCTCTTCCTCATGGCAAAGTCCCCATTGGATGCAAATGGGTCTATAAGGTTAAGCTTAGGTCTGATGGCACTCTTGAGAGGTATAAAGCAAGGCTGGTTGCCAAGGGTTACAATCAACAGGAAGGGTTTGATTACTTTGAGACCTTTTCTCCTGTTGCTAAATTTGTCACAGTCAGATGTCTCTTAGCTGTTGCTGCTGTGAAGGGCTGGGTCTTGTACCAATTGGATGTCAACAATGCCTTCTTACATGGCACTCTTGATGAGGAAGTGTACATGAGTCTTCCACCTGGTTTTCACAGCAAAGGGGAGCCTTATCCATCTGACACAGTCTGCAAGCTGCAGAAATCTCTCTATGGGCTGAAGCAGGCATCTAGACAGTGGTTCTCCAAGTTTTCCAATACTCTATTGCATCATGGCTTCACTCAATCCAAGGCTGATTATTCTTTATTTACTAAGCAGAAAGGTTCATGTTTTATTGCCCTTTTAGTCTATGTGGATGACATCCTCATTGCCAGCAATAGTGCAGAAGATGTTGCTGAACTCAAAAGCTACTTGGATAGTCAGTTTAAGCTCAAAGACTTAGGTCCAGTAAGGTACTTCCTAGGACTTGAGATTGCAAGGTCTTCAAAGGGTATTTCCATTTCTCAAAGGAAGTATGCCCTTGAAATCATGGAGGATGCTGGAATGTTGGGATGTAAGCCAGCAAAGTGTCCAATGGACCAAAATCTGGAGTTATCTAAGCATGAGGGGCCTTTGATTCTAGATCCTAGTGTGTATAGAAGATTGATAGGAAGACTTATGTATCTTACAATGACTAGGCCTGACATTGTATTTTCAGTTCATAAGTTAAGTCAGTTTATGAAAAGTCCCCGAGCTCCTCACCTAAAAGCAGCTCAACACATACTGCAGTACATCAAAGGAGCTCCCAACCAAGGACTTTTATATGCTTCTACTTTCAGATCTGCATATTAAAGCATTCTCTGACTCTGATCGGGTAGGTTGCCCTGATACACGCAGATCAACCACAGGGTACTGTGTTTTCTTGGGAAGTTCATTGGTGTCTTGGAGATCCAAGAAACAAAACACAGTGTCCAGGTCTTCTGCAGAAGCAGAATATCGAGCTATGGCTGCTACTATTTGTGAGGTAATATGAATGAAAGCTCTTCTAACAGATTTACAAATCAGTCAATCTCAAACAGCCCTTTTATTCTTAGACAGTCAAGCAGCTCTACACATTGCTGCCAACCCAGTCTTTCATGAGAGGACAAAACATATAGAACTTGACTGCCATCTTGTTAGAGATAAGATACAAGAAGGGATAATTAAGAATTTGCATGTACCAAGTAAACATCAAATTGCTGATATAATGACAAAAGCACTGGGATATCCTCTCTTCTCTGGTTTACTTATCAAGATGGGAGTTCATAACCTATGTCCTCCATCTTGAGGGGGAGTGATGAAGATGCAGTGATGATGCAGTGATGATTGAAGATGCAGTAAAGATGCAGTGATGATTGAAGATGCAGTGATGATTGAAGATGCAGTGAAGTTGCAGTGAAGGAAAACGACAAGTAGCTTAGGAGATCAATAAGTGAAGCCCTTGTCGTTTACCTGCATAAATCAGATTACTTAAACAAACACATGACTATCACGTGTTATAACTAACCAAAATCAGTTTCAAACTGATTACTGAAAGTTTGTTAATGGTTTACTTTTCCCGCCAAATGTAATAAGTTTGTTATTTAGTTTTTCTGTTTAATCTCCAAGTGGCTAAGCCTATATAAGGAGTGGAGGCTGTACATTGTTATTAAGCAAGATAATACAATCTCTAAACACCTAGTAAACTTCTAGTGATTCTTTCTCTTGCATTGATCTTTAGAGCTTTCTGCTCTGTTCTCTTCTTTTCTGTCCAATTCTGATAAAGAGGCCTTTGATTATAGTGGAGCACTATCTCCAGCTCCTAAGATAGAGCCGCATTGACTATCATTTTACATTTTAGAATGTTGAACTTGGTGGCAGTTGGCTGGTTCTTTGTATTGCCGTTACTTTGTGTAGAAGATCCAGTCGGTTTCAAAATATATTGAATTCCATGCCAGGCTAGTCATCGTATACTGCACTTTTGATTTCTATGCTATGTATGCAATTCTTAATTGACCTTTTTTTTTTTTTGTTATATAGTGGATTGAATCTTTGAAGATTATGTACTGAAACTATTGCTTTGTCGTTTGCTCACTAACATGCTGCTTACGTGATTGAACCTTGTAATATCATGGTTGTGGTTGACTTTCCTTGGAACATGTTCTTCTTTCTTCTACATCTGTATCCATGCTTCATCACATCTCTGCATAATTTACATGATCAATAAAATAGGCGGCAAATTGCAACCTCAGTCCTATCAATTATGAAGTACTATGGTGTTTATTTATATTTCTCACCTCTTAAAGTAAGACTTT
>BKZX01033715.1:0-16707 GCA_014362285.1 Fagus crenata
TGTGGAGAAAGAAGGGTCATGATCTTTGGCTCATTTTCAAGGCATTCACGGTCTGTTGGATCGACAAGAGCGATTTTATCAATGGTTTTGCAGGCAAAGAACTCAGCTTCGATTGGGTTAAAGCAGCGGGAAATGGTGCCGAATTTTCCACGGCCAATTTCCTCACACAGCTGGTAGTTGTTCCTTAATGCTTCACACATTTGTTATTGGGTTTGTATGGCTTAAGAGTTTGTGGGGGTTGTTGTCTATGTTTAATGTTTCACAGAGAGTTATTGTGTTTTTAAATAGAAGAAAGAAAGATGGTTGTGAAAGGGTCTTTTGGAATTGGAATGGTATAGGGAATATTCGTTTGGTGGGTATGCCAGTTAAGATTCACCACGTGTTTGGAGGAAAAGGAGAGGCTGTGGTTTCCCACTTGCTTTTGTGCCTTTTTGACAGCAACACCTAATCGGCGTTAAATACAATCAATTGATTGCATTGGAATTTAATAAACAAATTATTAATTAATTATCTAGGTTTATATATAAGAAAATGTTATTCACGGCGTTAAGTTTATGGTTTTTGAGTATTTTAAAAATCTTTAGGCTAAATTATAAATTACAACTTTTAAGTTTGGTTAAAGTTCAATTCAGTTTTTTAAGTTTTGACCATTGCAATTTAGTCATTTAAGTTTGGTCAAAATTCAATTTGGTCTTCTAAGTTTTAACCGTGTCAATTTAGTCTTCTAAATTTGTTTTCGTTTCAATTTAGTCCTCTAAGTTTATTTTTGTTTCAAAAATTTTAAAACAAAAACTAATAAAAATTATTTATAAAAAAAATTTGTGAAAAAAATAAAAATTTAAAGGAATTAATTGAAACAAAATCAAACTTAGAGGATTAAATTGAAACGGTCGAAACTTAGAGGACTACATTGAAATCCAACCAAACTTAGAGTACTGAATTGAACTTTGACCAAACTTAGAGGGTGTAATTTGTAATTTGGCCAAATCTTTATTTTAGAAGTTTCATTAGTGGAACAATGATATATCATAATCTTGATCATTTATTACAGAAATAAATGTTAGAATTAAAAGAAATTTATTTAGTATAGTACTCTAAGAACCTTAGAGGATTTTGATTTGAGTCAATATTACTTAAGTCACGTGATGATGCCGTATATATTTTATTTTATACTTCCGCAAACTCCATTTTCCAAGTATTTTCTCTTTTTTAGTCTTAAATCTCAACTCTCTCTTCTCTCTCTCACCGCGAGTCTATGATTTTGGCCTAGGGGTGGGGTTTATTCTCTTAATTTCATACATTACTGATCGTTAGTGGTTAGAATTTAAGTCTTCAAGCAAAGTGTTCTTTATTTTACTATTTTTTGGATATATAATTTATTCATTTATACTTTTACTTTGATTAGGATTTCTAATTATAGTTTTCACTTTAAATTGCTATTTTTATGGCTATTGTTATGGTACAATTTCAAGAAAGCATTGGTATATATAGTCTAGTTTGAAGAAACTTAATATCCCTAATCTTAGTGAAAAATGTAATTTGGGTATATGTTATTATTATTTTTATTTTAAAGTGAAATACACACATATATATATATATATATGTGTGTGTGTATCTGTTAGTGTTTGTTATTTAGTGTTTGACATTATTTTTTGAATGAACCAATTGAATGAATTTTCCGCCTACCCCACTGGTAATAACAAAACAACACTTTTGATGTTATTGTTTAGGATATACTATGATTGATGTTAACGAAAGTGATATTAATGATGAATTCATGTAAAAATGGGAACACGATCCTCTCCATTTCATTGTTCTCTTCATTTCAAGACTCAATTTCACTTGAAATTCAGAGAGTCTCTTACTAAGTTCATTCCTAGTATAGGTGAAATGAGGAGCTTGCTTATAAAAAATTGCAAACTGGTTACAAAATATTAAAGGTTCGATAAACTGCAATTCAAATCCTTCATCCCACTTTTTGTATTTTATGTATTTCATTTGATACTTCACTAATTATTATATGATATGTTTCTGATTTACTTCTATTTCAAACTTTAGTTATTTATGAGGAAAGAAAAAATAATATGTAGTAAATTTTAATTGATGGAGTATTGAGTACATGGACGAAATTAAGATTTGAGCTTGACAAGGGCTAAGGCATAAACCTTTTTTCTTTTTTTTTTGAAAATCCAAACTAGCATCCATTATAAAATATCAATAGAAGAGAAGATAAAAAATAAGTGTTTCTTAATGTGTTTCAACTCATTTCTTTGTCAACAAAAATTCATTAATGCTGCTAATATTAATATATAAAAAAACACCCCACGGTCCCATAAACCACAACAAATTTGGGATTTGTTTAGTGTTTGAGATTTGTGATTTGGGAGTTGTGATTTGTTGGCTTGTTAGAGATTTGAGATTTGTTTTGCTAGCCTAATGGTATTTTTTTGTTTGGGAACCGCTGCTATGTGATTGTCTAAGTTAACAAAAAAAAAAGATTTTATGAGTTCATGTGTAATTTTTTTAAAGGATAATAGGGTCAAGTATATATATTTTCAGTCCAAAAACTCTATATATATATATATATATATATAACTATTTAAAAATAATAATATATATGCTAGGGGTTGTGCCCCTACCAGTCTTTTACTAGGTCTGTTCTTTATGAAGTAGAACACAAAAAAAAAATAATGACGGAGGATTTGTATTTGTACATTGTCAAAACCTCAAACGAGGAGAAGTGGTCCCTTTCTCTCTTAACACCATTTTATAGCTTATCATTAATGAGACTCGCTTTCATGGTTTCACCTTAGTTTATTTTATTGATATGCTATTGCACAAATCTGCCTATTACAACTTATAAAAGTAAGACTTATCAAAAAAACTTATAAAAGTAAGTCTTATAAAAAAAAAACTTATAAAAGTAAGTTCACATGACCTCTTGTAAGCCCTTTATAAACTACTACCGAGAATTTATGGTTGGATTCCTTAGAGGCGAGGTCCCCTACAAAGCATTGGAGTGTCCCTTGGAGAAACAAATAAAACTGTTTCTTGGACTGTAGCTTGTAACTTTGTAAGACACATTGGAGTGATGGTCTTCTTCATATAATACATTAATACTACAAAAATTTATGGGAATCAGCAGGCAAAGTCAGAGATGATATGCATGAATCAAGCTATTAAAGCATGCGATTTTGGTGGCACTCTTTTGACTCAATGTGTATATACTATATTCAATTCAACCAGTTGCAAAATTAATCAAGAAATTTTTACAGGGTTTATAAGTAGAGTTTTTATGTAAATTATAATTTTTTCCATACTAATATATTAGTGTTAAAAGAAAATTTCAAATGCCAAGCGACCATGGCCTTTGCCTGTGTATATTTAGAATCTTAGATTGTCCCAATATTCTCGGTTTTGATCTTTTGTGGAATGCCCCTTTGTTTGGCCACCCCGTGTTGTATAAACTTACTTCTCTTTTTGTTGGTTTGGTTGGAGTTCACTTGTTTGGTAAAAAAACATATATATATATATTATTAAAGCATGAGCTATAGGCTATAGCTCGTAATAAAATGAGATTTTTGATGGGTGATGGTTTATCTACTTCTATTTGGTATGATAATTGGTATTACATTGGCCCATTTGTTGACAAATTTGGAGACCGTATCATTCATGACTAATTGGAAAAGCATTACTTGAGATTAAAGTTTAACAAGAGAGCCAAGAGTTTGATGCACAGCTTGAGACAATGGTGATTTCTAAGGATGAAAATAAGGCTCTAACATTTCTCACATTAAATTCATCATTCCGGATGCATTCACTAATGTGGCAGAACAAAATATTTCTTCCTTTTTAGAGTTGCCATAAGTTTTTTTAGAATTGGTGCAAGTGTCAAGTACAAGAGTTTTTGTGATTTTGCCACGTGACGTGCCAAGGGCGATCACTACGTGGACTTGAGTCTTAAACGGGGTAGTCGAACCAAAATTCAACCAAGAGCCTAAAGTTTGGCCCAAGGGCTAGTGGGACACCTTCCAAAAATATTCAAGAACCAAGAACCGAAATAGTAAAGCCCGAATAAAGTAAGAACAAGGACTAAGAAGCTTTACTAATGTAATATTGTCAACAAAAGAATTTAAAGAACAGTTGTTGGGCCGAGCCTCTCACTATTCCTTAGCTGGACCGGGCTTGAAACAGAATAACTTCGACAAAGATTACCAGAACACGTGTTTTCCATAATTCTGCTGACATCTGCCACAAAGCCAGTGAATAGTAATAAGCTTGTTGAGACTAAAAAGAGGGTTGACTTGTTAGGAGAGAGTCAGCCCCGATGAGACATACACAAGGGTAAGAGAAAGATGTGTTTGGGCCTTTTATGGAGCTAAATCAGTGGTGGAAAACCATTGTGATTCTTATAAGGCATTTCAAGATTTCTGCCCAGACATCTGCCTGGGGAGTTTTCTGGGGAATATAAGGGGTTAAGTGATGAATCTTAATCTTTTCAGATGGGATTGTATTTCTAGGTTTGGATTGGTGCTTCTAAGTTGGAAATGATCTCAAAACACCTATTTCCCGGGGTCCTTTCTTGGGGAATCCCAGAAGTGGACTTATTGGTTCTTAGAGAAAGACTTTTCTCTTGTGTTGGGTTAATTGTGGTAATTTCTTGAGTTGTTGGGAGTATTGTTTTTGGTGTTGTTGGATCTGTTGCATTAAGAATGCAATCAGTCTTATTTATAGGAGTGATTAAGGTTGCCTAAACCGAGATTATGGCTTCCCCTTAACCTTATTGATTTCCAAGATCAACCCCTTATGACATGTTTTGTCAAAGAGAGTGTTTCATAAGTAAAGATGATTATGGTCCTTCCCTAATGTCAGGGTAAGGCCTTCTTCTCCTCTGAAATGGCTTTGTCAGAGGCACTCATTGCTTAGTTGGTGGGTTTCTTGTGTAGGGTTAGGTCTATGCATCTCTCATGTGACTTTGGTTTCCATGAACTCATCATTGTGCCTCCTAGCAGACTTAATGACAGTAGTTCAATGGCTACCAAAATCTTGGGACTTACTCCCCTCCACCAAACCACATTCCTTAAGTCAGATCAACATAAGGAAAGTAGCTTCCTCACGGGTCTGGGTCGTGGGAGCTACTCCCTAAGTCCTTTTGGGACCAGAATGGGCATGGTTATGGGCTTTCTATCACATTTCCCATGCGTCTTGGTTGCTGCCAGTAGTCTTTGTGCTGTTATGCATAAATCTGCTGTGTGAATAGTACCAAAACTCATGGTTTCTAGTGAAGTGGAGAGCTGAGATGAGCTGTAGATGCTTGAGTAATTTGAAAATAGTGGATTAGCTGCTGTTGTCACGTTAGAGAAGATGGCATGCTACTGTTCTTCTCTTTTTTAGTAAAATTAGACATGATGTGGACTCCACCAGCAGCAGATATGCAGCCCTTTCTTTGTCAACTTCAGTTCAGAGTTCATGGGGCCCACGGATGAGTTGTTCTCAGCTATTCAAGTGCTAGGCTGATTATTATTTGGGCTTTAGCTGTCCTCCTCAATTAATCCAATAGTGCTTAAACCCAATAATTATATTATAAGCATATTTTGGGTTCATGGGTTTTATGTGGGTTTCTTTTGGGCTGTGGGGCTTTATACTTCGGGCTGTAGGCTCTTAAAATAGTGTAAAAACACTTTAAAAATGGGCCCAAGTAGTTTATTGGATGTTATTTAGGATATTTAAATGGGCTGAGCTTATTGGGCCTATTTATTAAATAATTAATCAAGCCCAAATATTTTATTGGGGTCCATTCAAATGTTTGGTCAAAAAATGGGCATGTACATTTAGCCCCCCGAGCCCGTGACTTACCCATGGTGAGTCACGTGCAAGCCAAAATAATTGTTCAATTTTCTTCTTTGTATTGGCGAGTATTTTTAAAAAAGATGGTGGCTCAGTTTTCTGTAAAAATAGTGGAGGAATGGGAAGGACATACCTGCTGGTGGCTCCTATTTTCAAAGGGGAGCCTGAATTAATGGCCATCATTCCCCATTTTAATGGCCCAACCACTTGGTTGACTTCCCTCATTAATTAGCCGTTATTCATTTTTCCGAGAAGACAGAGGACACATTTGGTACAAACAAGCTTCAGCTCTTCCTCTTCTTCCTTCTCCTTCTCTTTTTCTTCTTCTTCTTCTCTTCTTTGTTCACCGTTAATGGCTTCTTTTTCAAGGAGATCAACGAGAGGACGCAGAGGGACCTTTTCTGGCAAGGGAGGTTCTTCTGTTGCTGGTAAGGCAGCGGCATCGAGAGGTTCAGAAGATCATAGTGACAGCTCCAGTTCTGATTTAAGGTCACCGGAAACTCTTGGGGATATATTGGGTCGACCCACTATTGACCCGTGGTATAAAAGTGGCGAGAGATTCCCTTCTGTCTCGGCAAGCCTCCAACCACCACCGGCGGATTGGGAGTGGTTGGTTATTAGAGAGGATGTCGCGACAGATGTAGCTTGGACTCCAACTTTTCGAGAGATTCGAGACCTACAAATACAGAGGAATGAAATGCTTGCCATTCCTCTTATATTTGATTTCCAGTGTTCAAGAGCTATTAATTGGGAAGCTTGGATAGATTCAGAGATTGCTGATAGGTAGTTTTATGATCATTTGGAGCAGGCTGGTGTGCTCCGCTCCATTCTTATTTCAAGGTGTTCGAACATGTTCCGAGACACCGAGGCGTTACGACAGTTGGTCCGGAGATGGTGCCCATCCACTCATACATTTTTCTTTGCTCATGGTGAAATGACTGTTACATTAAAGGATATAGAGAATCATTGGCTGCTGCCAATACTGGGTGATCAAGACCCAGCAGAACTCTAACTTTCTCCTGAAGAATTGAAGATAGAAGCTGCTCTGGCAGACTATATTAGGAGAAAGAATATTGCCCTAAAGACTCAAGCAGCGAGGTTCAATCCCTAGATGGAGCATTTCAATAGAGTGGAGAATCCTTTGATTCGGAGAGCCGTTTTTGTAGCATATTGGCTCAGCAAATGCATCTTCGGTGAGCATCCCGCTTATTCGATCAAACCTTCCTATTTCCCTCTTGCTGTTAAGATTGCTGCAAGGGTTTGTTTTCCCCTAGCCCCTTTGTTGTTGGGACAGCTTTATATTCAGCTAGACTTACTACATGCTGAGGAGTTGGTTGATGAATCCTGCCATATAGTTGCTACAGCTTTTAATTCATCCATCGTGCATACATTCCTTTGGGAGCATGCCTTGGAGTACATTACAAAGGGTAGAAAACCCTATGAGGCCCGGAAAAAGTTTGCATCGATGCTAGAAGGAGTTGCTGCTCACGTTGGCGACTTTCAGGATGATGTACCTGTTGTGTTTCGTTGGGTAGGTAGCAAGTTTTATGACCACGGCTTGATACCCTCCTTGGATAGCGAGAGTAAAGTTTGCTGGAGACCGTATGGAGTGACCCATCGCGGATTTTCATATGAATCAGTGATGTCTGGGTTCCCTAATGTAGAAGCCCAAGATTATACCCTCATTGCTGGAGATATGAGGTCCTTGACTTATCTTTCTACCACCAATGCTGGTTGGTTGCTAGTGTTGTCTTCTGGTAAACTTCAATTTATTGCCTACAATGCTCATACAGTGAGGAGGCAATTCGGGTTTGACCAAGAGATACCATTTGTCATGGGGATAGCTGCAGGTGAAATCCCCACTATTAATCCATTTTTGAGGAATAGAGCTTTCACTTATTGGAGCGGCATTGCCCCTTGGGTTATAATCCCGAATGGTAATAGAGTTGGTATTTACACTGCGGGCATGGTTAATTACTGGAGAGAGCTGATGGTTGCAATGGTGGAGTTTAGAAATAGTGGGAGGGGAAACATTTCCTATTTGTTGGAGTCATACACTTCTCCGTTACCTCACCCTTGCTTGTTTGTGGCCACAAACACCATGACCACTTATGCAAATTGTCAACGTCTGGGCTACGCTGTGTGGTATCATGAGGAGTCACAATGGATGATATATGGCAATCACCACCTTTCTTTGTGGCTGAGAGATCACCCTCATATTGCTGCTTCTGGGAAAGTGTCATCCGGCAAGGGAAGAAGGACTGCTTCTACTGGTACCCTTGCTGCTAAGGAGAAACGATCTAGCAAGTCCAAGAAAAGAGCAGCTCCGAGTAAGGATTCTCCTACCCAAGCTTTGAAGAAAAAGAAGACAAGTGCCACCAAGGGCGGTAAAGAAGTATTAGTTCTGAAAACTGATGTTCAAGATCCTTCACCAGCTGGAGAAAGTACTGCTCTGGGGGTTTCTACCCCTACAAGTGAGAAATCAGTGAGGAAGACCAGAGTTGGGAAGAGGACTTTTGTTCCTCCAGACTTCCCAAGTGCACCATCATCTATTGCCGCACGCGTTGCTGCGCGCAAGTCAATTCGAAATGTTGTTTATTCTGAGAAGAGAGTAAGTGTTTTCATTCTTACTTCTTTATTTGTCAATTGATGGACCTTTTCTCATGGAGTTGACGTAGTTTTTGTTTTATGGCAGTCTAAGCAAAGAGTCAACACGGTTGGCCGTGTTCCGATTGAGATACCGGTATGTATTTAGCTATGGTACCTTACTTTTAATAAAATAGTGTTCTCATGCTTTCTCTTTTTTGTGTAGGATGATTTGAGTAGCTCATCATCATCTTTAAGTGATGAAGGTGATCCATCTGGAGCTATTGCAGAAAGAACTGAAAGTGAGGATGCTGAAATTACTGCTGCAGAAACTGTCTTTGGTGCAGAAAACATTGCAGCAGAAGCTAGCTCCACTGATGAGAGCACTGGTTCAAGTACTTCTTCTGAGGATGAGGATGTGGTGGTAAGGACCAGTACTGAAGAAGATGAGGTGTCCATGGATGAACTGAAAGCTGTAGAAGCTACTTTTGACAGCACTTCCACTACATCTGCCAGTAAACCCAGGTCTGCAGAAGGGACTGTTGAAGAACAAGCGACTGTTGGAGTCGTTACCAGTGTTGAGAGAGTTATTGAGACTACACCAATTACCATAGCCACCAATGGTGAGACAGTATAGGATCATCCTTCCGAAAGCGGCGGCCATGTGGATCCTTCATTGTTTGATTCAAGTCCTTCCACCCGCCATTATGTTTGGAGAGCCCGTAGGGGAAGTATAGTGTCCACAGATTCTGAGAGGGCTATTTCAGCCACTGTCAGGGTATCAACACTTCCAAGCCCTCATCATGAGTTTGGTAGTACTGCCCCTACGCCTGTAGTCATGGCTACTGTTGTACCTATTGCAGTAACCGTTCAAGATAGTGAAGTTGTACCAGCAGTTGTTGAGGAAGTTCCTAATGATGAAGAGGTTCTTGTGCATATCCCTAATACCCCAGAAGGTAATAAGTTTGTTGAGAGCATACCAATTGATGAGAATCTCGTGATTGATACTGATTTTGGTATAGGTGTGACCCATGTTGAACATGAAGAAGTTGCTAACAGTGAGGATCCTGTTCAGACAGATGTTGTACCTGGCAGTGGTATTCCAGTCATAGAAGAGATATTGGCCCAAGACCTTGTAGATGATATAGACATGGCAGACACCCATGACAGTTACGATGAGGTCTTGGTCGAAACAGAAGATCATGTGGCTGGTGCTCAGGCAGTAGATATGGGGGTCACTGCTCCTGTAGCAGCTCAGGCAAGCCCAACCGAAACAGGTATTTGGCTTTTCATCAATATCTTGCCATTGCTCTTACTTGATGGCAGAGATTTCTTGAAATGTATAGACAAAACTTGATCATTTGCTTGCTATGTATAGAATTTTCGTATGCATGTTTCTTGTTTCTTAATTATGGACTGTTTAGACATGAGTTGATGCTTATTTATTGCCTATGGCCATAAAACCAAATCTTGATAGATGCAATAGACATGGGTTGATTCCCATTTGCTGCCTTTTGTCGTTGTTGCTTGTTGTGTGGGTCTGGCAGACATGGGTTAATGCTCATTTGCTGTTTGCCATTTGGTAGCTCCAAATTTGCTGTTGTGGAAGCATGAGCCTAGTAGAGATAGGACGACTTCCCACCTGTTGTATGCTGTTTTCACAACTTCTTTTAATTAGGTGAGCCCAGTAGACGTGGGTTGATTCTCACTTATTGTCCACCATGTTGTGGCCACATCCTTTTATGATTATGTGAGCCCAGCATCAATGGGTTTTGTGTGCCTTGTCCCATCTTTTACCCACTGTTTTGTGGCTGCATACTCCCAATAAAATGAGCTTGGTGGACATAGGTTGATTCCCATTTGTCGTCCTCCATTATGTATGGACATGGGTTAATTCCCATTTGTTGTCCTCCATCCGGTGAACCTGGGTTGATGCCCAGTTGTTGTCCTCTGTTTGGTGTAGTAGGTGAGCTTAATGGACATGGGTTGATTCCCATTTGTTGTCCCCCTTCCTATGAACCTGGATTAATGCCTAGTTGTTGTTCACCATCTAGGCCTAATTGGCTGAGCTTAGTGGACATGGGTTAATACCCATTTGTCGTCCTCTATTTGGTGAACCTGGGTTGATGCCCAGTTGTTGTTCGCCATTAGGTCCATTAGGTAAACCGATGGACATGGGTTAATGCCCATTTATCATCTCCCGTTAGGTGAACCTGGGTTAATGCCCAGTTGTTGTTCCCCAAATCACTTAACCAAACCATCTTAAGAATAAGTTACAATTAGTGCGGCTTTTTAGTAAATAAGTGCTAATAAGCATTTTACTTACTTATTTGCCTTATTTGCCTTCACTTTTGCATTGTTGTGCTTGTTTAACTGAATCTTTCCTCTTTTCTTTCATTTTTCTGCAGCTGAAAATAGCAATGAAGCTGTTGCAGAGGAAGACAGAAGGCATCGGACTGCAACAATGGAGTCTGCCACTAGAGGTTAGCCAGGGTTGCTGTCTGCTGCCAGCTCTGCCACACTGGGGGCTTCTGTTCTTGCTAACATGGATGCTTTCTTTCGAGAATTTGACCGTATGACATTTAGTTCCCATCATGCCAAGCATTTCTAGATTTTTTATGATGTGAAGGCTGACTTTGAAATCTTCCGAGTGCCACAAGGGGGAATTCAATTCTTAAAAGTTTTATGGGAAAAGTACGGCAGCTGCTCATCATATTTCAGACTCAGTGTGCATGTGGGAAGCTCTATATTGACTTTTCTTTGTTGTGTGCTTGCTCACATGGAGTATACCAGACTTGAGGATATTACTGAAGTCCACATCCTTGAGTGGAAAGCCATAGTCCAAGAGGCAATTGAAGGAGGCTTAGATTCGGTTTTATTCTTGATTACCTGCGGAGATTAGCTCATGACATATTCAGTAGGAGGATGTTGACTGAGTTGAGGGCTGCGGAGGCTCACGTTGCTGCATTGAGAGATGCTCTAAACATGGTTGCGCCAAACCCGTGGGACTTGGCTTTTGCCAGAAGAGTTTCTGCAGAATCTCACGCTGAATCGACTCTCCATGGCTTGCTGGCTTGAGCACATCGTCCACTGCATCCCTTTCTTTTTGTTACTCCTTTTTTTTTTTCTTTTTTTTTTTTTTTTTGTAATGTATTAGCCATGTGTAGGCTTTGACAATGAAACTTCGTCTCATTTTGTTTTTTGGTATATATTTGTTAAGTACAATTAACTTGTGAACAATGAGACTTGACTTTTGTCAACTTTACTTGCTTGAATTGCATTGTACAAAAGGTTGATATATTTTGAATTACAAAAGAAAGGCATTTTAACTCCTATTACTCTTAGCCTAGCATAAAATGCTTACAAGCTATTTCAAAAGAAGAAAGATACATAATGCAGATTTGCTGGAATGCATCTTACGAGTAATAGTGTTTCAGGCACTTTCCATTAATAGGATCTGCCAAGACGGTCCTATCAGACTTAGACAGCCAGTAGTAACCACTTCCATGTGCTTCTCGGATAATGTATGGTCCGTCCCAATTAGGGGAAAACTTGAATGGAGATGGGAGGTTTCTTCTTACAAATTCCGCAGCTTTCAAAACCATTTGTCCCTCCGCAAAGATTCGGACTTGAAGGGTTTTGCTGTAAACATTTGCCATCTTTTGGTAGTTCCTTTGGCTTTTTGCTTTAGCTAAATCCCTTGCTTCATCCAGTCCTTCCAGATCTGCCATACATGCTTCAGCACACATATTAGCATCTACCTCCAACTCACTCCCTTGCATTACCCGCGGGCTAGGCACAACCAATTCAATGGGAGAAATAGTATCAGTGCCATAAACAAGTGAAAAAGGTGTGAAACCTGTTGCTGTCTTGGGTGAACTCCGGTATGCCCATAAGACGTCTGCCAGGTGGGCTCTCCAGACATTCCCGTAATCAAACACCATTTTGCTTAAGATTCACAACAACATTCTGTTTGTAATTTCAGCTTGCCCATTACCTTGAGGGTAGTAAGGTGTGGAACGTCGATACTTGACTCGATAGTGTTCTAGTACTTCCCGCACATCCTTGTTTATAAATAGGGTGCCATTGTCACTAATGAGCTTGTATGGTATGCCAAAACGAGTGATTATGTGCTCTCGAATGAAATTTGCAACTGCAGCACCTGTTGCCTTTTGGAGAGGGATGGCTTCCACCCATTTTGTGAAATATTCGGTAGCTACGAGAATTCAAATGTAACCACCAGAGGCCGGATTGATAGGGCCAATGAGATCTAGCCCCCAAGTGTGAAATGACCAAGGTGTAGCCATATTTTGGAGACTAGTTGGGTGAGTGTGGATTAAGTTGGCTTGGACTTGGCAAGTATGGCAGGTTTTCACAAAATCTGCCGCATCCTTCTTCATTGTGGGCCAATAATAACTGAGTGTGAGCAAACATTGGTAGAGCCTCTTTTTTCCTTGATGTTCCCCACATTCTCCCGCATGAGTTTCCTTCATGACCATTTGGGATTTCGATGGGCTAAGATATCTAAGTACCTATCCATGAAAGCCTTTCCGGAAGAGAGTTCCTCCTTCCACAAAATACCTCAAGGCTAACCTTTTAAGGCGATAAACATCCTTGGGGTTTGATGGCAAAATTCCTTCAAGTAAGTATTCTAAAAATGGTGTGCACCAATCAGTAGAGACAAAAGTTGCACATATGTGCACCAACATTGACCTCATGCAACATTTTTCTACGGAGTCAAATGTGCTCTATTTCAAATGCACCAATCCAAATCTCCAGGATCTGATGGTATGATTGCTCTGTTTTTTTAGAAATATTGGCATATTGTGGGTGTGGATGTCACTGAAGCTGTGCTAGATTTTCTTAATAATGGTAGAATGCTTGGTAGTATTAATTTTACCAATATTGTTTTGATTCCAAAAGTTAAAGCTCCAGCTAACATGTCCTAATTTAGGCCCATTAGTCTTTGTAACGTGTTGTATAAAATTATTTCTAAAATCCTTATCAACAGAATGAAGTCTATGCTATCCAAAATAATCTTTGATTGTCAAAGTGCCTTTGTACCTGGGAGGATGATTACGGATAATGTCATTGTCTCTTTTGAGATGCTTCATTATTTGAAGAATAAGAGAGGAGGAAAATATGCACATGATGGCGGCCAAGCTTGATATGAGCAAAACATACGATAAAGTGGAATGAGAGTATCTCAAAGCTATTCTTCCTAGATTGGGTTTTCATGCTTAATGGGTGTCTCTGATTATGGAGTGTGTCACATCTGTCACTTATTCGGTCATGGTTAATGGGGAACAAAGGGGTTTTATTAAGCTTGAACGGAGTTTTCAGCAAGGTGATCCTTTATCTCTTTACCTTTTCCTCATTTGTGCTGAAAGGTTGTCTGCTTTATTCAGGAAAGCTGAGAGAGATAGTCCCATCAGGGGTGTCTCTATTTGTCATGGTGGTCCTCGTGTCTCTCATCTATTTTTTGTAGATGATAGTATTATATTTTGTAGGGCCACTACTTCAGAATGTGCTGTTTTATTGAAGTTGCTTTCCACATGAGAATGCTTCTGGTCAACAAGTTAATGGGGGGAAGATAGCTTTATTTTTCAGTAACAACACTCTACAGGATTGTAGAGAGACAATTTTGAATCTTTTTGGCACCACTGCCACTACTCAGTTTGAAAAATATTTGGGTTTACCCTTAATTATTGGAAGAGCAAAGAAAAAAGCTTTCAATGACATCATAGATAGAGTGGGGTGTTGATTACAAGGGTGGAAAGAAAAATTATTATCACAGGCGGGGTGTGAAGTTCTTATTAAAGCTGTAATCCAGGCTATCCCTACTTATGCCTTGAGTTGCTTTAGATTCCCCAACATTCTATGTTTAGAGATTTTGGCTATGGCAACAAAATTTTGGTGGGGCCAACGAGGGATGGAGAGAAAGGTGCACTAGCTTAATAAACATCAAGTATCAATGGCGAAGAAAAGGGGTGGTATGGGCTTTCAGGATCTGCAGTTGTTTAACAAAACTCTATTGGCCCGACAAGGATGGAGATTAATGCAACATCACCATTCATTGGTGTGTCGTGTTCTTAAGGCCAAATACTTTCCACATCATTCCTTTCTAGAAGCTTCAGTTAAAGGCAATGCATCTTTCATCTGGTGTAGTATTTGTGAATCAAAAGATGTGTTACCTAAGTTGCACGGGTACGGGTACGGGAATACATCATTTTTTAAAAACATATGTGGGTTACAATGGATATTAGATATTAGGTACGATACGGATACGAGTATCGGGTGCGATACGGGTACGGGTACGTGAGCCAAAATGGAGTACCCGTGCAACCTAGTGTGTTACGGGTTGGGATGAGATGGTGGGTGGGAATGGGTGATAAGATCAAGATTTAGAAAGACCCGTGGCTTATGGGCTCTTCAAGTGCTTGGGTGTTAAGTCCTGTATATCTGCTAGATGAAAATGCCACGGTTGACAGTTTGATACTTCAAGACAGTATGAGTTGGAACATGACTCTTATTGATAATATTTTCATGCCATCCGAGGCAATGGCCATTAAGGAGACTCCATTGAGTTATAGATGTCCTCAAGATCTTCTTATATGGGAGGAGACCAAAAGGGGAATTTTCTCTGTGAAGAGTGCGTATAATTTGCTTTATAAGCAGAGTAGTGGTGGCGCTGAATCATCGTCATCTGGGAGTGTGGAGAGCTTCTGGAATGGAATTTGGTCTTCTCGGGTTCAACTGAAAATAAGGAACTTCATCTAGCGAGCATGCCGTAATATACTACCTACTCAAACCGGAATTTTTGACAAACAGATCTCTTCCACTTTTTCTTGCCAATGGTGTGAGGATGAACCGGAAACTAGTGATCATGTGTTGTGGCATTGTGAGTTTGCTCAACGTGATTGGGCTACATGCCCAATTATTTTGCCGGCAAGGATGGAGATTCAAATGTCAGTGGTGGATTTTGTGTGTTGTTGTTTGAGAGATTTGGATTCTACAGACATTGCCATTCTCTTTTATACTGCATGGACATTATGGTTAGCAAGAAATGAGCTCAAAAGGGAAGGAAAAGTTAGTACTGTTGCTGACATATGTAATCAGGCTACTAGTCTGGCTATAGCTTTTTTGGAGGCTGGTGGGGTTGAGGATGTTCCTAATCAACCAGTTTCTAGTAGGGTGGTTCTCGATTGGAGTCCACCACCTCCTGGCTGTTATAAAGTGTCTATTGCGTGTCATTTTCAGTCTATTGACAACCACACAGGAGTTGGAATTTTAAGTCGAGATCATGTGGGTTTGGTTGCTGCAGCATCTGGTTTTGTTCTTCCAAAGTTTAATGACCATTTGCTTACCCATTCACACGTGGTTTTCTATGCGCTTTAGTTGGCTTTTGAAATAGGTTTCCATCGCGATGTTGAATTTGAAGTACCATCTCAGGAGTTGTTGGTTTGCTTAAGGCTGATTCCCCGTGTTTAGCTTTGTATTGGGTTTTGATAGATGACATTCGGGCTTGGTTGCCTTTCTTTCAAAATGTCTAGTTATGTTTGTAACAAAGTTGTCTAAGTTTTGGCTACAAAGGCTGCGTCCTCAATTTTAGATTATGTTTGACTAGAGGAATGTCCGTCTTGCATTCGTTCTTTTGTATGGCTTTGTTTCTATTCAATAAAATGACTATCATTTCAATAAAATAAAAAATAAAACAGTTTTGAACTTATTTCATTGTTATATTGATATTGGATTTAGCTTGTTTGAATTTTATTATCATCATCTAATCCAATAATTAGATCTTTTGTTAGTTGGATTCAAAATAGAGTGGAGTTCAATTGCTCTACACTCTAGAGATATATACCTTGATGGAATAATAATATAATCTCCTCTCCAACTATGAATCCCAATTGTTCAAATCGTACACTGACACAGCTTTTCCAAATAAAGTGGCCCCCGTCTCCTTGAACACCATTTGCTAAGGTGCTAAAGGGCACCAAGCTATATAGCTTATCATTAATGAGACTCGCTTTTCATGCCATCAATTTGTTTATTTTATTGATATGCTACTGCACAAATCTGTCCCTTATAACTTATCTAAGAAACTTCACATGACCACTTATATAAGACCTTTCTTAAACCAATCTGTGTATCTGTGAGATTCCTTAGAGGCGTGGTCCCCTAAAAATTTATTGTAAAAAAAAAAAAAGTTTCTTGGACTGACCCTTTGTAAGACACATTGGAGTGATGTATCTTCCTCATATAATGCCACAA
>BKZX01033718.1:0-10483 GCA_014362285.1 Fagus crenata
TTGGATAAGATCTCCTCCAAATGATTTATCAGATGGATCATTTCCATCCAAAAAAGCAGAAGGAATCAACGGTCCAACTCCAACCAAATTAAGCTTTTTGATCGCAGTTAAAGCCTTAGGCTCTAATGCATCAAAAGTATTCACTAAAACCCTCGGGTGGGTCTCTTTCTCAAGCGCTTCGATTAGAGCTTGAACCATTGGGAGTGCAAAAGCGTGGGTATTCGAAGCAAGAAAAAAGGAGGGAAGGTCACGGCTAGTCAGCAATGGCAAACCCGGTAATTGTATCAAACATGAAGGGTCTTTGGTGTCTTCGGAAATAACGTTGGCAAAACCATTGAAATAGTAGTAATATATATCCAAAACCATGGCGGGTTGAATCCAAAGAAGCGCGGAAGGAACGTGAAGCTCACGCGCCACATCAGCAGCCCAAAGAAGCAACACTGTATAGACTAAGCAGTTGAATGGACGGCCCTGATTGGCGCTGGAGACAATGAGATCAGTGAGGGTTTTGGACCCGTTTTGCTTCAGCACGTTCAAGTAGTTCTCAGGGTCATCTTCGGGTCTAACCCCGTCATCGTAGCCATCAGAGAAGCTCGCAAACGACAAGCCGTTTGGAGGAGGAGAGCTTTTTGTCATGCGACGGTAGGCACTGACGCTGGTGGCGAAGGTAACATGGGCTCCCAAGCTAATGAGACGCTTGGCGAACTGAAGAGTTGGGTTGATGTGACCTTGAGCAGGAAATGTAACGAGGAGGAAATGGCGCTGGACCATGACTGGCTTTGTTTTGTGACTAATAATATTGTAAGCAAAAAAAAAAAAAAACTAACTGTGGTTTAAATAGATGGATTGGGCAGGAGTGATGACGTTTGCGGTGACGATTTGGAGGTGGTGGGGCTTTGTGAGTTGGGGTTTTTAACTTTTTCTTGTTCTTTTTGTTTTTGTTTTCTTTAAAGTTAGAGAAGGAGAGGACAAGAACTAGTTTTGGTCTGACAAGCGAATGTGTGACTTGTGATTATCATGCTTGCAGGGATGTATTATGCATATGGGGATTAAGATTATATGCAATACCCAATACTTAGGATATTGTATGGATGTAATTATATTTAAAGAGTTGAGATTAAAAGTTTTAATTTCAGTTTTTAAATAAAGAAAAAGCAAAATATCAAATGGGTAAAAAGGTAAAATAATAAAAAAGTAAAAATAAAAAAAAGTTGAAAGTTAAAAAATGAAATTACACTTATGTAATACCAAAAAGGTATTGCATAGAATTTCAATCCATGCATATATGATCTGTTCTGTACAATAATTGTATCTCTATATTGACGTGGGCCCAAAATTCAAATCAAGAACTGAAGAAATTATTACATACACCCGGCCTCCCATCCCCTGTGATAATTAACAGTGTTTAATTCATTAAAGTTCTACAAGAAATTTAAATTTCTATTACCTATCTATTGCTTTGGTTTCGCAAAAATTTGATGAGTCCAAACGGCTGCGTTTGCGTGAGTAATTAAAGCAAAAATTGAAAGGTGCTTGTGGGTGAGAAATGGATTTGTGTTCCAGTACATGTGCAACACACGCAGAGACAGAGAGGCAACTAACTAGACCTCCCTCATGCTCCTACACTCTCTGCTACGGAATTAAGGATCAAAAAGCAACTGTGAAGATCCTTCACTATGTTGATTATCAGGGCAATTATCAAAGTACTTCTATTCTATGTTCTAAGTGTGTATTTCTATAACTATACTTTATTTTCTTATTCATTTTTGTTTTATTTGATTAGCTTGTGATGACTGAGCATTGAGCAATTCATAAATTAGGCCACCTTCTTTTTTTTTCTTTTTTTTTTTCTTTGTTAGTTATTGGCTTGAATAATTAAAGGTTAACTTGGTTTTGTCGCATAGGATTATAACCTATGTAAATAGGTTATTATCAATATGAGTTTGATATTGGAATTCGGTTACTCCTTATATTAAATCCTTCTTATACACGGTATAGTTCTATATTGACTTGTTCAATATGTATTAGAACTCCCAGTAGTATTAGAACTCCACTCAAGGTTGAAGCTTGCTATTGGAATTCTATACAGTATAGGATTTTTAGTCCTAGCAGACTTCGAAAAAGAACTTGGTATATATAGTTTTGGTTTTTTCTATTTTTGGTGTTGGTGTTGGTGTGATTATTTATTTTATCTCTAGTTTCTTTTGTTCTATATTTATTTTGAGATATTTCTTAAGCCATAAGTATTTTGCACAATCAGTTTAAGGTGTGGGAGTGCTATCCGGAGGCTCTTTTGCACAACTTCCTTCCCTATTGCCTACTTTAAATCAAAATGGTTGTCACATGTATGAATATATACTTGACCATTGTTGATTTTGGAAAAGCATGTTTTGATCAGTGGCGTAACCAAGGCTTGCCTTAGCTGGGCTATAGCCCAATCAAGGTTTTGGTTTTTTTTTTTTACCTATATTTTTTTTATTAAAAAAAAAAAAAACCTTAAATTAAGTAATTAATCAAATCAAGATTTTTTTTTTTTTTGCAATTAGCCCATCCTAACATTTTTTTTCTGCCTCCGCCCCTAGTTTTGATGATATAAAAAATCTCTGCATTTTATTGGAAAATGGGCTTGTGCCCTTTATGTTTTCTAGCAAAAATAACTAATATATATTGTAAATCCAAAAACCACCTAAGAATAAGAATAGGAAAATTTGTGCTTGGTCTTTATTTATTTATTTTTTTGTGCTTGTGTTTAGATGGTCTATGTTGGTTGGGCTGTTTTGATACTCTGTTTCTGAACTCCCTATTGTGTAGCCTTTTGGCTTCATTACTGGTTTTCCAGCTTCTTTCTAATAAAATTTCTGATTTGAATCATCAAAAAAAGAAAAAGAAAAAGAAAAAAAAAAAGCAAATAGTGGCAACCCTTTTAACTCTATAGAACTTGGAGGGCTATTTTTGTAAACATTATCATACATATTATCATGCCCATTGAAGTGGTTCTGGTAGATAGCAAGCGCTGCAGTGGACTGGAGGAATAGAAAAGCAGAAGGTATGTTCAAATCACGTGCCACGTTAGCAGCCCATGGGAGGAGAATGGTATAGACTAAGAAGGTGACCCTGCGGTTCTCGTTTGAGAGGTTGATGATCAGGTTGTTGAGTGTTTGAGAGCCTACGTGCTTGAACTCGGACATGATGTGTTGTGGGTCGTTAATGGGTGGGTTTCCATCGTCAAAGCCATTGGAGAAAGTGGCATAGGATAGGTTTTCCAAGGAAGGGAAGATTTTTATTTGTTTGAGGCCGCAAACAGTGGTGGTGAAGGTCACACGTGCACCGCCGTGGATTAGGCGCTTGGCGAGTTGGAGGGTAGGGTTAATATGGCCTTAGGCTGCGCAGGACATGAGAAGGAAGTGGTGGTTGTTCATGTTCATGGTTTTGTTTGTTTCTCTTTCTATTGTTTGATTAGTATTTAGAGCCTTTGATTTATCAGAAATGATTTGTGGACATCACTATTGTACCCATAATGCATATATGTCTAGATTTTGTGAAAATATATTTTAAGTGTGCATTATGAATGTATACAAATCATGACTCTAGCTTGCTTTATTAGAGGATGATGATGAATGTGATAAAGACATGGGCATCATTTTCTTCTTTTTTTAATTTTTTGTTTGTTTGTATAAGAGTTGATTGGCTTCCATGCATAGTTTACCATAGGCGTTGAAATGGTGGTTTTTGTCTATGGAAAAAGTAGGATCTTATCTATGGATGGAAGTTATATTTATCAGAAGGCATTATTTTCCTCTAATACGTACATTGGTTTTCTAGTGATCTATTCAAAGCTATACCCCACCAAACTTTGACAATTGGGTCCGTAGCTAATTGACATAAGTGTGATATTCGGTCTTATCAAAAAAGAAATAAAGTGTAACATCCGAATCAAGGAAAAAGAAAACAAAAGAAAAATGTCCTAATGCCTGTGATAAGACCCAAGTGCAAGCTTGCACCTTTCGCTTTGGGTGTACACATTTACCCTATCCTCAAGAGATAAGGATCCTCTCCGTTTCATTTAAAATGGAGAGTCTTTATTTAAAGGTGTAGATTAAATATTACAAATCTAATGGTATACAAACTGCATCATCATTTAAATTTTTAAATGACGTGACAGTATGTACACTATTGGATCCATGAGATATAATCTCAACCATAAAATTGACAAATAGAGAGGCTTCCAAATAGAGAGGATCTTATTCCATCATCAAGATGGCCTTGTTTGGATGCATAAGGAAAATAATTACCAACGCTTTGGAAATTTATATGACTAACATGGATATCTACTAAGTTATTGAAAAATGTGATGTGTCGATTGGATGCTAAGCATTGTGCATGTCAGATTCTTGTGACAGGCCAAAACACTAGAGAAATATAAGGAAAACGAAATGGTTAAAAGGTTGTAGAATGTGGGCTTGATTTTTGGGGTCCATGGGCCCAATTGGTTTGGACTATGCATAAAGGCACAAAAAATAACTACATCCTAGTGACTAAATCACCCATAGGTGGGTCCGTGGAGTTCATACACAAAAATAAGAGTTAAACTTCCGTCCAGTGCAATAGCACTAGACGGGATACAAGACTGAGGATTAAGATCCGATGCACCATGTGATTGTTAGTTTAAAAACTCAAAAAATATAAGGGTAAAAGGGTAAAACACCAAAAAGTGAAAAAGTTAAGTTTTAGTTTTTTTATTTAAAGGTTGAGATTAAAAGTGAATGTTGTAATTTTTAACATGAAAAACAATTGCATGGTGCAATTGACCTAACAATTACACTGGATCTCAATCCCAAGACTGACACATGGTTCTTTTGGGACACATGTCGCGTCGAATGCTCCAAAATACTGAATAGTCACCCTAAAAATAATGCCAAAGCTATCACGAACTCCTTTCCATGTGTGTGGAAACACATCACCAAAAGACCATTCAAACCATGTGGTGGAAAAGATTTTCATTGTGTGAAAAGACTTGGAAGAAAATTTGGGTTAGAGAGAACCTTCTTTGGAAAACATTTAGACACGAGATTTGAAAATTTGGTAAAATGGATTTTTGGTTTGTTAAATCAACCAATGTGCAAGAAACAATAGGTTTATCTTTGAAAAACTATAAGATCCTTATGATTGGATTGAAATCCCATCCAATAGCAAAAAACTATTGCTGTAGCAATAGTTTTAATCTCGGCCATCAATGAGAGCAACTTTTAATTTCAACCGTTCAACGAAAACCAATGAAAAAGTACTTTTAAACATTTTAAACATTTTTTTAATGTTATTTGAATGGACGACCGAGATGAAAGGTTATTTTTTAAAAAGTTGTAACTTTTCATCTCGTCCATTGAAAAGTATTGTTGGGCAATACTTTTCCATCTATTGTATGAGATCTCGATCTATTCAAAAGATGAAAATAGTTATTTTAAGAGCACTCTCTTCTATTGTGTGCATGTATCCAACTATATATTATCCATTAATGTTTTTCACAAAGTGTATAACATATAAAAAATAATTAATTTTAAAAGTGATTACATAGTTTCTCATATCGAACCAAGTTATTTCATAAAGTAACAATTAATTCAATTCATAGAATTTTCAACGGACCTCCTTTGAGGATTATCAAAATAACATTCTCAAATGTTTGTATAAGTGTCAAGAACATTATAGTTCAACTGATTGGCACCTCCCAATGTTTTTCAAATCAAATATGTATGATTCAAATCCCCCTCTCCTCTAACTATTGAATTATTAAAAAAAAAAAAAATTATATAAGTAACTCCTCCTTGATGTTTCTATAAATGCAACACATAATTCCATCCCTGACTTTCTTAACGGAATATATCATTTAAAGAAAAAAAATATATATCAAAACTATGAAATAAATGACACTCCTCTCCCTTGAGATTTGTATAAATAACATTCATTTCCTTGAGGTTTGTACAAATGACTGAATGAGTAACAATTTTTTTTTTTTGAATGAAAAATTACATCATTACTCTCTATCGAGATTTTACGAAATGACACTTCGCCATTCTTATTTTAAAAAATAACACTCCACCCTCTTACTTTTATTAGAAAATGACACACGTCTTCTCATAGGGAGTTGTTATGTTGTTATAGGAAGATAATTATAGTGATGTTAATAAGTGTCTATATTGTGTCAATTACAACTTATTATAT
Source organism: Fagus crenata (assembly GCA_014362285.1). NCBI lineage: Eukaryota > Viridiplantae > Streptophyta > Magnoliopsida > Fagales > Fagaceae > Fagus > Fagus crenata. The sequence continues at coordinate 6,217 of BKZX01033718.1, forward strand.
TAACAAGTACTTATTAAAAAAAAAAAGTAACATTATTCCTTTATTAATATGAAATCTATTTCTAAACAAAATTGCACTTGGGCATTCGGTCCAGTGGTAATCCCCTTTCCCAAAAAGTCTCATTCCTTTATGAGGATGTGGGTTCAATCCCCAGGATTTCTAAAATATATGTGTATGAGTTTAGATTATAATTAAAAAAAAATTCTAACCAAAATTGAGTTGTCGGCAAAAAGTGATGAAAAAGCTAATTAATGAGTTGTACATGGATTTATGTTTGCCGACATTCTTGGTGAGTTACATATCCGAAACAAGACAATATTCATGTGACAGACGGGTCAACATGAGGTACTAATGGCAAGCCTAACTTTCTCTAGAACCACAAATAAATAAAAATTTTCCCTTCTCTATGGAGTATATTTTATTTTTGCTGATTTTGTAAAAAAGAAATTTATTAACAAAAAACAAAAGTAAAAAAGAAAAGAAGATTGAAATTAATTGTATCCCAATTTCAATTTCATTTGTTGCACTCTTCCTTGAGTTTTTTTTTTTTTTTCCTTCTAATTTTTGTTTTTAGGAAATTCATTCATTAAGGAAGAAACAAGGTTGAGGATGAAACGGAAACAGAGAGGATATAGGAATGTGCTGGATCCATCTTCTTGAGTCATCCACATCCACATAGGTTTGTGTGTATAATAAAACCACGATTTCTACTTTCAATACAGTCTTTTAATTTGAGTTGTTCATACTTCATTGTCTACAAAGTCATACACTCAAAAATCTACATATATTGATATATATCCGCCCTGTCCTATGCATACAAACAAAAAACTTTACGAATAAGACATACAAAACACCCCTCTGCGTGTTACTTCTTTCAGTTGTTTATGTGCAATTTGCGCGGTTGTTGTTTTCTTAAGTATTACTAAACTATATCAGAAGTAACATTTTTACATTAAAAAACCAAAAGATTGCTCACAAGCAGATTTTGCTCAGCCAGTAATAGTGTGTTTGGATGAAGAATTTGTTAAATACATTGAAATTCACAAATGATGGGATTTACATTCCCTTCATTTAAAATCTCATCATTTATAAATTTCTTTGTTTGGATGTAATTTTTGTAAAAAATTTAAAATGATAAGAATGGTAAAATCAACTAATTTTTCCATAATATTCCAATTCCAAATGCAATTATATTATTTTGTTTTTCATTAATACTAGTTCATTTTATTTTTATTGAAGCTCATCTTTACACAAGGTTGGAACAAATAAGCAAAAAAATAGTTGTTAAAATGTGTTGTAAGAACAAAGCACCCGAACATGAATAACAGACAAAATAGAAAATTTATTCCAATGGCAAAATCATTATACATTTCACTGACATACCAATATATCATCCCGTATATGTGGCAAAATTTTGGCCTTGGCTTTGTTGTTAATACAGTAGAGAAAGAGAAAAGTGGCAATCCTTTCACTGCCATACCCATGTGGCAAAGTAATAGTCTTTTCTTTTCATTGTTCAGTTTTACAGTAGAGAAAGAGAAAAGTGGCAGTCATTTCACTGCCATACCCATGTGGCAAAGTAATAGTATTTTCTTTTCATTGTTCAGTTTTATTAGTACTGAGACATTGAGACTCTCATCAGAAAACTTTCAATCTTCCGGAAGCAGAGAGAAAAAGAGAGATCAGTGTCTAAACAGACCAAAATTTTGAATTTGCCAGAAAGTTTTGAGGGCTGGGATACCGACGTTGAGATCGGAAAATACGTCGGAGTTGGAAATGAAGTGGTCTGCCATAAGGGTGAGCATGATGTTGATGGCCTTGGTCTCTCCGTCGGCTAGAAGCGGGGCTTCGCAGATGAGCTGGCCCTATAATTGAGGAAGGAGGTGGCGGGAGTACTTGAAGCCACCTTGTTTGGGTTCTTCACGGCGAGATCCATGTCAAGAGTTTGCAAAGCCGAGAGACAAAATTTTATATAGATCATTGTTTATGTTGGGTATGGAGTTGGATTTTTTAGCACACGAAGATAAGAAATTGCGCGTCGGTAGTTAGTATGGAATTATAAAATTACATCTGTTTTGGGAGGATTTAGAGCCGGCATTTGTGACCCCCCAAATTCCGGCTTTAAGTCCCATGGAAAATTTTAAATTTCGGCATTAAGCTTGCCAAACTGGGGATTTGTAAATAATGAATTTGAAATGCTGCCTTAACCCCAAATCCCGGCTACAAATGACGCACCCAAACACACCATAAAGGACAAAAAATTACATTCCGATCTAATGGTATTGCCGTATTGGCCTAGTTTATTTTATTTTAGATAGATATATAGGCGTGAAAGTACACTATTCTATTACAGCACGAAACTCATTAGAGTGAGTTAGGGCCACATATTTACTGAGATTTATCTCCTACAGCAGCATCATGAACAGAGCTCTCACAATATGTGAACTCCACAGATGTGAGGCTCATGCATGACTGATGGAAATAGCCATCCTTATTTATCTTTCAAAATGTTGCTAACGGCTAAGAGCATTCCCAAATGGATGAGCCAAATTACTGTTCTAGACAAAATATTGCTAATATATCCTTAAAAGTGCTCCCAATGGATGGGCTAGACATTGACCAAAATAGAAATATTCTACAGTGTCAAGGCATTTATGCCTAACACTATAGCTGAGTCATTTAGATATTTTATTCAATTTTATTTTTCTCTCGTGCACGATCTCTCTCTCTCTCTCTCTCTCTCTCTCTCTCTCTCTCTCTCTCACACACACATAGAGGGCTCTCTCTTACACATCTCAAGGTCAAGGCCTCTCTCTCTTTGTATGATTTTTCTTTTCTCTTTGCATGATTTTTATTTTTCTCAAACGGGTCACGGAGAGTCTCTTCAATGACCCGAGCGGCATCGGAGCTGGACAATAATGGTGTCGTCGATCCCAGCAAGGCGAACGATTTCGGTGGCTGGCCATGGCTTGTTGAGACAGAAAGTTTGGGCAAAAAGCGTAATGGAGGTGTCGACTGTCGGCACCACCACTCAAAGCCCAGTGACTACTGTGCAAACCCAAGCTTCAGTTCCATCTTCTTGTTGTTGGGCTGCTTGTTGTGAAATTTTGATGAGTTTCTTTGGGGTTTTGATAAAATTGCTGTGAAGTTTTGATAAATTTGATTTGGGGCTTTGTAAATTTGTTGTGAGAGTTTGATGATTTTCTGTAATATTTTGATAAGCTGTTATGAGGTTGTTTGATGAGTGTTCTGTGAGATCTTGCTCAATTTGTTTGCACTTTGTTCAGTGGCTCTGTTGTAAAACTTTGATAAAGTTGCTGTGAGTTTTTTTTTGGGTGTCTCTGTTTGGTTTCAATTGGGTAGAAAATAATAATAAAAAATTTATGAAAAAATCATATTTAAAAAAAATAGAGTTAGAAATAGAGAATCGAATGGAATGTATTTTGAAAAGTGATTGGGTGAAATAGAAAAAGTAGCTTTTTAAGCAAAATTTGGCTTAAATTTTACACAAGCCATTAGGAATGCTCTAAGACTACTAATTTGCCCACTTAAATAGTTAAATAGTGGGAGAATGTGATGTTTAATAATAAAAATATTTAAAAGTTGTACTTGAAAGAAATGGACCCAGTAAAAATAAAGGATGATTTATGTTAAGTTTTCAGGTTGGATGTTTTAACTGATATCAAGGTTATGTTATTCACTTTAATTCCAATCATGTCCACTTCTCCAATACATATAGTACAAGCTTAAAAAAAAAGTGTAATCTGGTTCCACAAAGCCGTAACATCCGGTTACCATATAAAAACCGTACTTCAATTCCACTACCTTCCAAATTCAAGTATCCACCACCTTAAGATTGAGGGGGATGTAATAGAATATTAATTCCATATAATTGAAAAGAGTTTAAGTGAATAATGAGGGTATATGAACTTACAGGACCTTTTCACCTATTAGTTTAAACTTTTAAGTTGGATACTTTAATATTAAATAACATAAAAAATATGATATGAGACAATTCTTTAGAAAGCAATAACTCTTAAAACACAATATATTTTATAATTGATGAGGTGTCATGGATATCAAATATGAAAAATACTGCAATTAAGCATTACTCAAAAGGACTTACATCGTGAGCTGCAACTTCAATTCATTCCAAACAAAAATAAAAAAAAAAAATTTGAAAAACAAGATTCAACCATGAACTTCCAAATCTACACTATTTAAACAACAATTACCTTCTCACAATTACCTTCTCCGATCTCATCCA